>BMAU01007901.1:0-64314 GCA_019973935.1 Trichonephila clavipes | reverse complement strand
CAATAATTATCCGTTCGAACTCCGTTAGTTGTTGGACTTATTCCTTATTTCGTTGTGGAGGCATACTTAAGTCTCACTAAATATTCGTCATTAACAAATAATCATTAACTAATTTCGACGTCCCACTACAGCCCTCTTTTTATATGCTTTTAGCATTAGCTCAGAGGGTGCTGCGAACGCCACGCATTCGCGGTGGCCCTGAAACTTGACTATTTTGCGTAACATCCTTTAATTGATATTTGCAGAGCAAAGTTCATTCAGTTGTGATGATTCCTTAATGGTGTTGCATTTTTTACAAACAGCGGTTTATTTATGCAAAAAGTTACTGGACATTGATATATTTAGAGTCCCTTAAGTTATTTTGAGAATGATCGCTAGAAGCAAATGTTATAATTATAAAATATAACACATTTCACGTTTCAGATAAGAGATTTAAAATAATAGATTTTTTTATCTTCCTCCTCTCGTCGTCTTTTCTGCCTACTTTTAGGAAATGCAGTTTAATACAAATTGCAAACCCACGAACGAGTGCATTTAATCGTCTTATAAGATAATTTTTCTCAAACTCGGGTCCTAACTGGTTTGAAATGGGACTTCCAGGGAAAATAAAAGAAGTAAAGGGAGGCTTATTATTGCAGAGAAAGATTTTAAATCGCCTCAGATGGTGGAAGTTTCCTGAAAAAAGCGAGTCGGTACACTTTTTATTAGCTTATTTTTAGAAAATGAAAACTTTTATGTTCCCCTAACGATGTACTAGTTATATTTATTTGGGAAGCTTCAATTGCGAAAAATGGTGATTACGCGATTTCGTTTCCTCGTGATTTCAACGAGAAATATTTGAAAAAATGAAAATATAAGGGAGAAGTGTTTGTTTAAAAGAGTATACATCAAGGTTTTAAGATGTTTAATTAAAATTTTAATTTTATTTATTTCGAACATAAAATAAAATTCCTCACGTACGTATGAATTTCATAATTAATAATTAACAAATGATTCGTGTACAACTGTCTAAAAAGAAAAGGGTTTCAAACGAAATTATTTATGCAAGAAAGGGAAAATACCAAACTTTAAATTTCAATAAATTTGGAGGTAAGTATATATACTACTCCCATATTAATGATTATTTAATCTTTTGTGATTGAAAATTACTCTTGCTGTACGTAGGGATCGACTACCATGGAAAATTCTTTGACTTCACCATGTGTGTGATGAGATGTTGTGTGTGTGTGTGTGTTAAGGCCGGTGTTGTAAATAAAAATGTAAAATGAATGGATGGCGCTGCAAGTCATCAGAGAGTTATACTTTTCTTAGCTTGTAGAATCAGTTATATAATGTACTTTGTGCTGTATACATGTCTTCTGTAAGTTTCGTCTAATAAACTAAAATACCTGAGTGGATGAACTGAACCATTAGAATAACATAAGATTATTGTGGATATAATCCTCTAATTGACCAATGGAATTACAGGATTTAGGAAATATAACAGCCATGGTACAGATGTGAAGGCTGCCTTAGGACGGCATGATGCTCGTTATGTTGAAACCTTGAGAAGTCCGATAATAGGTTTGAGAGAGTCTGATAAAGAATCTGAGAGAGTATGTTGCATCGTCTTGGCGTGTGTAGGTTACTCTCTTTTCGTGTCTCTTTAGAAGTGGAACATGTCACGCCTTCAAAAATGACCCTGGCGCAGAATCATTTCTGTTTGGATGTAGCTGGGATTACTATTCAACCATTGGTCCTTGTCATCCCTCGTGAGGTGGACTTTGAAGCTGGATATTGGTGTGGGAACCACGCCATCTAACGTCTAGAATCTAAGCATCAGTTTCGTCTTGTCTTGGGTACTTTTTCACGCGAAACTACGTGAGCGTTGAGAAGTCATAGGTTCCCTAACAAGAAAATGGTACTTTTGGTGGCTGCAAGGGGAAGCTTTTGTTAGTTATTTTCTGTAAGCATGGAAAATAGTATCTAAAGGTTACTGCAATGTTCTATTCATATTTCAAAATTTGGCAAAGTAAATAACGCGATGAGCTTTGTCTATGTACTTTTGTAGGTCACGTTTTTACTGTATTGTAGTAATTTTAAAAATATTTAATACAATCCTTATAAATATTTAAATACCGAATAAGAATTGTCTGTGAATATGCAAAAAATATTACCCACGATCAAAAAGTTTAATAATTACTTTCCTTCTAGCATTTCCCTTTTACTATTCCATGTCTCCCTATGGTGAAGTGAACTCCGTTAAATGAGAAGAGGGAAACTGGATTTTCTCACTTGGGTCGATCTAAAATTTTCAATTTGTTGGATTATGTATCAGAGTACAAAGATTCACCTGAGGGATCCCGGTCTTGCTATGTTCTAATGTGTAAATGTTTAACTAGTTAGTTATATTCGCAATTCTTACTGATAATCTAGTGTAACGTTATATGGATGTAAAATTACTTTCTATAAAGAAACCACGATTTACTCATATTAACGAGAGACGCCATTTGAAGTCATGTGAAGAGGAAAGTTAGAGTGAAGTTGAAATTTCCAGAGTACAAGAGAAAGGATCCGATGGATCATTTTCGGATACTTAGTATTGCCGATGACCTATTATTAACGATAAATATGAATTTATTATTACAGATATTTCAATTCGTAACTAACCTGAGATGACTCCTTTCGATTAGATGGAATTTAGATAAAGATTTGATAGTCACATAAAAAATCGGGTTTTTTTTGTTAAAATATCTCTTTCTTTGGTACATTCTCACACTTCAGTGAGCAAGAGTTTAAATTAATTTTTGAAAATAACGCTAAAAAGCGTCAAATTTGGAACTTTTATAATCTTTGAACAGTTCCATCTGTAAGTTCCTTGTTTCAAGCGACGCAATATTCATATGGTATACGGAATGGCTATTTTTCTGCTGTTTAAAAAAAACGAGCAAGGAGAGATTGTAATGGTTGCCCGCGACGTCTATTAGTGTGGGAGAGTCGGAAGGAAGATTAGCCATATTCAAAACGAATTCTATTTATTTACTATTATGAGCAACAACATAAATTCTATTAACCAAGTTGAAGCACCAACGACTAAACTTGGAAAGCAATAGCAAGGTAGACGGGGTACGAGAAGTCTTAAGAAATCGGACCACTTACATTCAGGTAATGTACCTTCTAAGTCCAAGCGACCTAATCCAATTAAATTAATAGTTGACAAATCGCCAATCTTTAATATTTCACTAATCAGCTACGAAGTCTTCACGCCTCGCTTCCCATTTAATCAATCACTACTATCCGTTAGTAGTAAAACCTCTCTCTCCTTCTAACTTGAAAGTTATAATCTTTATATACAATTCTTAATTTACATACTCACATCTTCGGTCGAAGGTTTATAATAGAACAATTTGAAATACCTAAAATTCCACAAGAGGCTTATTAGTTCAAAGAAAGTGGATAGACCCGTCACAAGATATTAATTAGGATGCATTTTATTTGAGTTTTTAATTACGCATACAGAGAGCAAATTTTCGGCTTTTTCGCGTGCTTTGTGATAATATTACTGCTTCATTGTGTTAAAATATTTTATGCTACTTGACTTAATGCTGTATTTTTGAAGACCGTTATATTCGTTCATTTTTTGTAGCAAAATTACAATTCTTTTTCGAATGAGTCTTTCGTAGAAAAATTATTCTATGAAAATTATTTGTCTGAATAGTTGACCCTCATTTGGAATCAAACCATAACGCGGAACTTCATTAAAATAATATAATGCTCTCTAAATGGATTATTGAGAATTTTACTTTAAAATTCACAGTGCGAAGTGAGAGCCTAAAAAAGCAGCTGGTTCTCAATAAAATAGAATCCATGCTATACTATTCTTCAGGCTATTACTCTCACACATTCCCGACTATCAAAACCATCTTCCTTTTGGATCTCCTTTAGACAAAAAAAAAAAAAAAAAAACTGAAATAACATACTTTAAAATAGAAATTTTATTTTCAAGAATACGTATCTTTTTCTAATATTAAATGTAGCATATTTCCCTTTGAAGACATTATTTCTATAATTCAACTATCTTCACAATACAAATAACGTTTTTAACATTATTTTGCGCTTGTTAGAGTATTAAGAGAATTTTTAATATTTGTGATTCAGAAAGCCTAAAAAAGAATATTATTGTGCAAAAATTAATTTAGTAAAGTAAAGTTTTGTATCATTTTGCAGTTATATTTCGTTTTTGAGCAATTAAATATAAATAATCTTTTATTTATTTCGCAAATAAATTTTATTTTTATTTTATTTATTTATATATAATTTGTATAAGTATATAATTAGTTATAGTTTGTTACTTTATTTATAAACTGGTAACAATTTTTGATTATTTTAAAGTAAAAAAAAAGTATGCTCTTTTTATTCAAATTCTAACTCTAACTTGTTTCTTATTTCTCTCTCTCTCTCTAATTTTTTATCCTCTCTATTTCATTAAATAAATTGTGATGCAAACAATTCAATTAATAATAACGTCTAATACTTTTGTGGAAAAAATAATTAGAAAATTCGATAACTCACACACTATTTGAAAGTCTTCTATGAATTTTTATATTCATCACCTGGACTCGAGGAGGTTATTAAAAATATGTAGAATGATCCAAAAGTTCGGTGACAAGATGTAGGAAATCTTACACTGAATAGTTCACAGCCCCGAAGCACATCCACCTTCAAAGTAGTTCTTTAGGGCGACGATACATTTCTGCCAGCTTTCGTATAACATCTGGAGGCACGGCTGGAAACCATTTTTCGCAGCTGTTGTAAATTAAATGTAAAATGAATAGATAGCGCTGCAAGTCATCTGAGAATTATACATTTTTAGATGTAGAATCAGTTATGTAATGTTTTTTGTGCTATATACATGTCTACAGTTTGTGTCATCTAGTTAACCAAAATGTCAAAAAGGATGGACGGAAACATTGAAATAACATAATTCAATGTTAAGCGCTGTTCAAGAAGAGGAATCTTTCTTACATCGCAGAGCGCAGCTAACTAGCTTTGGAAGATAACAGCTGTGCGAGCTCTTTGGTCACATGCCATGGACTAAACCAACTTGACCAGGTAGGGGAGGGTTAGGAGAATACTTGTCAAGTGGTTTAACTTTAGGTACTTGCTTTCATCGTCAGAAATAGCCCCAGTCCCAAATTTTTGTGGATTGTACTAATTAAAAGAATATCTTGTGCAGTTTATTTCAATATATTCAAAGTAAGAAATACACTTAGGAACATTGAAAATAGCGACCCAAGAAGGAAGCTAAGTACAATCGCGAAACTTTGCAAATAAGTACTGCGCAATGTGATTTGCAAATGATCCAAGTTTTGTGCCAATACGCATGCTCATACACGCCGAGGTGGCGCTACAATCAGGAAGAGGGTGCTATATAAGCCAGCGCAAATTCGAAGATTCATAAACGTGACGATTACCCGCCGATTGTAGGAAGACTTTGGTAAGCGAAACATGCCAGGTAAACGTGCTAGAAGACGTTTCTCACAATTAAGCGAGTTTGAGAGAGGCCTAATGATCGGGATGAAAACTGCAGGCTGGTCGACGCGCCGTGTTGCTGGCTAGGTGGATCGTTCGGAGTGTACCGTTAGAAATTGTTGGGAGCAGTGGACACGAGAAGGTACCCACGCGCGGAAAACCGGGTCTGGAGCGACCAGGAAGACCACGGGGAGAGAGGATCGAAGGATCGTGTGGCAAGCACTTGTGGACCCCACAGTGACTCGTTCAACGATACGAGCAGATGTAGGTGTAGCAATTGTCCCATAAACAATTTCCAGACACCTTGCAGATTCAAATCTTAAATCCAAGCGTCCTTTCCGTGCACTCCCTTTAACACCGGAACATGGGCAACTGCGTCTACAGTGGTGCCAAGCCAGATGAATGTGGAATGTAACAGATTGGCAAAAGGTTGTGTTTAGTGATGAATCCCGGTTTGTTTTGGGGACAGACGATAACCGTGTACGGGTGCGGAGGTGCCCCAGTTCCTCTTACACTGTTTTACGTCACACTGCCCGCACAGCTGGTGTAATGGTCTGGGGAGTCATAGCCTATGATAGTCGGCCCACTTTGATTGTGATGCGTGGAACCTTAACGGGTCAACGTTACGTTGATGATATTCTTCGACCCCATGTAGGACCTTTCCTAAATGGTCTCCCAGGGTCAATTTTCTAGCAAGAAAATGCTCGTCCGCATACAGCAAGACTTTCTCAAGACTTCCTACGTCATTTTCAGACTCTTCCATGGCCGTCCCGTTCCCCCTATTTGTCCCCGGTAGAGCACGTGTGGGATCAGCTAAAACGGCAGATGCCATCGTGTCACTCTGTACATGATTTAGAGTTGGTTGTTCAATATTTGTGGGCCCATCTGCCTCAGGACAACATAAGGTGTCTAATCAACTCAATGCCGGACGGTGTGGCGGCATGTATTGCAGCTGGAGGTGGTCCAACGCGCTATTGAAGTTGTCCAGTATTTGTGTCGTTGCACACCCTGTATTCGTTTAATTGTCTTGTTTTTGAGACCAAGTGAATCTCTCCCATCTGTGTCATTATGTGTATTAAATTTCATTGCAATCCGATGCTTTCTTCTTGGGTCGCTATTTTCAATGTTCTCCTGAGTGTATATTCTTTCTGAAGTTATTTTTAATATATCTCTACTAACGTTCAAAATTATTCTCTTTTTCATACTATTATCATATGTTTTGATTAAATAATTTGTACAAGTGTAATTTTTCTTACTGTTTATTTTACAAACCGATATTTAATCGTTTGGTATTATAAGTTTTGTTGCAAAAATCGGCATTCTTTTTGTAACGAATTTCGATGTAAGAATTTGACTGTTAGAATTGAAATTGGTAATTTTTTTGGTACTTAATAGAGAAGGCTGTTTCTTTTATTAATTAATTTCATTAGATATTTTTTGAATGTTCTTACGTCGGAATATGTGTTCTTGTTTGCTAAGTCTTAGTTTTAATTGAAAAATTTGTTCTATTTCGAATTGATTGTTTGCACCTTTTTCTGAACACCGAAACAAAGTAGCGACAAATCGGTCCCTTGATTATGTTTAGTACAATTGTAATATTTAAGGGATTTTTAAATCAGTATCAAATATTTTCATGAGATTATAAAAAACTTACAATATATTTGTTATTGATATTTAAGCTGAACGATGTGTTCAACTTAAATTAACGGTAAAATTGGTACGTATTATACCGTTGGCCAATTCGTGAAATGAAAAGACGTCGCCAAATGTCGCATTATGCAGCCAATAGTGGAAGATGTTTCCCACACATGTACAAACATATCAATCTTGTTTGTACATACGATGAGAGACAGCATTTGACGACTTCTTTTGATTTGGCGGTATTGATTGACCGTGTAATATGTAAGTAACACACAATTTTATTAAATAATCTTTAAACAAGCAACTTGTATTAAGTATAGTATTTAATATTTGCTTCAACTTCATTTCACAATTCAGTTTCTTTCTGTTTATTCAACTTCACTTCAACTCCATTCACTTTATTTCTTATTATTTTTACCCGGAAAAAGAAACTTTTATTTATTCCTCTATATTTTAAATGTACAGTGTTATTCGTAATTCCCTCCAAGGTTTCGAAGCGCTATAGTAAAAATACTGAAATGAATACAGCAAAATGAACATTTGGAAGAATACAGAAACAGTTCAAGTTTTATTTGCATATTCTCCAAGTGTTCTGCGTGTGAAACCTTGGTTAAACGGCATACATACTTGCGATAGTCCAGTTTCTTCCAGTTTCTACTCATCATAGTACAATCAATGTTATTGATAGCACGTGTTATCCTTTCAATGCTATCCGTGTTGTCTGAATAAATGGTCTTTTACATAAAACCAAGTTTTCATACCTCCTTTGCCGCATGATATAGCAAAACTGCATGAAAGGATAATGCGTTCTGTGAATAACGTTGATGGTTCATATGGAGTAGAGTGGGGCAAGAACTGGAACATCGCATTGATGTATGCCGAGTAACCAAGGTTTCCCACGTTGAGCACTTGTAGAATATGTAAATAACTTCTTGTATTGGCACGACAGCCCTGGGTGGGTCGCGAACTTCGCAAGAACCCTCTTCCATTCCGACCTCAGCTTGGTGATAGCTCTCCAATTTTAGTCTCTCTCTCTCTCACCCTTAAAACTCAAAAATCTTCCTCCACGCAATCAACCCATCTCAATTTGGGCTTACCCCAATTCTAATAGGTTTGTAATTGAGAATTCTAAGCGTCAAGGGTGATGGATCCATACGGCAGATTTAGCTCGTGAACCTCAAACGACCAATCTTGATGTAATTAATGACATCTGCTCCCCCCTCTTAGCTTATATGATTCAAAATTATGTCGTTGTCTTCCCAACACATTCTCAATCACAGTACCAAAGATATATTTAAAATTTTTACGCTCAAAGATCGCTCTCTGTTCAGTCTGTGACTTAGTCCAAGTCCAAGTTACAGATCCATAGGTAAATACGGGTCTGATGATAAGTAAATAACACTTGAACTAATTTTGTGATCTTTCAAATGTTCTTTTTTAAAGTATTCGTCTTAGTTTTTTTTAAAATAGCGCTACGAAACCTTGGAAAGAATAACAACCCTGTTTATTATAGACTTTAGGTATATGTTTGAAAGCTTTAGGTGTTAAATATTTGTATACTTTATTATTATACATTCATATCATGTATTTATACATCATTTTAATTCTTTATATCGTGCTCTAAAGTTAATTTATTTCAAAATTTTCTTCTTTTATAAACGATTAAAGTTCTAAATTTTCTTAGTAGCTCAATTAGAAAATAATCTGAAAGTAAATTAAAAGCTTAAGTATATTACACTTTTAAGTATTGAATTTATTTAAAGCTTTTATATACACTCATGTCCATAAATTAAGGATAATTTTCAGAATCACACAGAAATTGAACTCTAAAATAAAAATTTCACCTGTAGAATTATCACACACATCTTGAAGAAGAATATGCAAATTACAGGAAACCACCACATGGCGTGGATAGTGCGTCACAATGACGAGAGTGTAAGAGAGGGATATATAAGGAATGGTGGCAAAGAAGTAAAATTGTTCACAAGCGCTTTAAAAGGCTTTCAGTGCAATAACCGCATAGTTATGGCATAAAGGAACCATTTGGATGATTTTTTACGTGGTAGAATTATTGGACGACTGGAATGTGGACGTACCAAGCTGGAAGTATCCGAGGAACTTGGAATCGCCCAGGCTTTGGCAACGATTCCAAGATGGTGGTAACGTGAGTAGAGATGTTACAGCACAGGTCGCCTCCGAGTTACAACGCCGAATGAGGACCGGTATATTTGGCAGTTACTGCCAAACAAACAGACGGAGCACAGCATCAGACCTGTCTCGTCAGCTCTCTTCAGCTACCGGTACAACAGTTTCAAGGCAGACCGTGTACAGACGCTTAGGGCACATTGGTCTATATGCTCTCGTAGATCTGTCAGATGTGTTCCCCTTACTGCAACACACTGTCGCCTGCGATTAACCTGGAGTAGAGAGTATGCATTGTGGACACCACAACAGTGGTCTTGTCTGATGTTTTCCGACGAGTCCAGGTTTAGTTTGCAGTCTGATTCTCGCGGGACTTTAATATGGAGAACGCCAGATACCCGTTACCACCAAGAGCCACATACCCGTTAACACCATTGAACGACACCGTTACCGTGGTGCAGGATGGCTCGTTTGGGAAGGAATTATTTTTGGTTCCAGAACTGACCTGCATGTTCAGAGTGTAACGATGACAGGCCACACCTATCGGGATGTTATTCTGGAACAACATGTACGTTTGTTTCGGGGCGCTTGGTGCTGAACTTCTGTTTATGGATGACAACGCCCGTCCTCACCGTGTAAACATTGTAGACGAATGCATTCAATCGGAGGATATCACCCGCATGGATGGGCCAGCATACTCACCGCACTTGAATCCAATAGAGCATGTGTGGAATATGCTTGGCCGACGAATTGCAGACCGTCAACTCCCTCCCACCTGTCTACCGGAACTTCGGGGGGCATTGCTTGATGAGTGGTGTAATATTCCCCAAGATCAGATTGATAATTTGATATTCAGCATGTCTAGGCGTTGTAAAGCCTGTATTGCATCGTCCTGGAGACATACTCCGTATTAACCATCATACTAACCATGTTATACGGTTTTTTGTAAATAGTTTCTTTTTTAAAATTTTGCTCCAGGGAGTAAAAATCGCAATTTTTATAAATTATGTCAAACATATAGCATCTTTTTTGCTCTTTACCTTTTGTTTAATAAGTAGACTTTACAAATAAGTTAAATTTGTTTTGCTTCTGTCTCTTTCTTTGCCTGAACTTCATTATTCTTAATTGATGGACATGAGTGTATGTAGGGTTGAATATGTGCGTTGTCACCCCCTCCCCCTGTTACTTCGAGTGGAGCAATCCACGCTGACGTCACACTCCGCCAGGAGTGTCCGACTAAAGGACGACACGGGGAATGACGTAGACGGACGTTAGAGACGCTAAGCTGTAGACGAAGGAGAAAAACATAATCCTTTGGTGCTTAATATATTTGAAATATTTCATCTTCAATTTGTTAAATAAAGCATTTATCATCCTTAGGTTGTAGACAATTTCCCATATTTTGGGGGCTCGATTCTATTTCAGAATAAAATAAATGTTGAAAATAGATGTTTGTTCCTTTAAAAGCTTTCAGAGGTTTCTTTTTCCAGTATAAGAACAAATTTTAACTAAATAGTTTCGAATATTCGTATATTAACATGCTATTATATTATACAAACATATATTGCATACTATTTTTCTTTAAAAGGAAAAAATTATGATACATAAATGATACTGTGGATGACACATATATAGTGATAAAAAAGATACATTTTTCTTTTAGGGCAAATATCCGAGAAAAATATACTCGAAACTATTATCCTTTTTTCAGTCTTAAGGGGACTTGGTACCCTAAAAATCACAAACCTATCGTTTTTTTTTTTTTCATTTAATCTTATTCTTTGCATTATTATCTTTCGATTGATATATCACTTGTGCATGTCGGAAAGTTAGCAGTAGAATAAAACTTCATTTGAAAACAAATTAGGCAATTCAGCCACACACCCTTTTTAGAAAAAAAAAAAGCTAAAAAATGTGTTATGATAAAAAAAAGTATTTTATAAATAGAAATAATAACTATAAAAAAGAATGTGTAGTATTAAAAGCAGAATATTTCCGAGACAATACAATAATGTAATTTTTCTTCCTTGTGAAATGTGTGCATGTAAAATTTTTAAATTAAGGCATTTTATATTAATAATTTTATAATTTCAGTTCTTATTCCTGATATATTTTTCACACAAATGTAATTCTTTAATATTATAAGAAGAAAAACAGCTAAAAAGTTTCTGTCGTGACAGAATAAAATTTTTTTTTTTTAAGTTTTTCTTGAGTTTTCTTGTGCAATTAGTACTCTCTAAAAGTTGATCATTTATAAAAATGTGTGGGTTGAAAACATATGAAAATGCAATTATTTTAAAGAAAAACGTATAAGTAATATCTTAAAGTGGTGTTTTAAGTTTAATTAAGCTTATAATAATTATTTTTTCAGAATTATATACTTTAAAGTGGTTTTTCTCAGTTTGTGTTTTTCGAAACCTTAGTGCATTCAAAATGCTACTCCTTCGACAATTATTTACCAATCACTTCAATTTTTTTCCTGCGTGTTAAAATTAAAGCATGTAATAAAATTAGGGATCCATTTTGCTATAAACTGAATATTTTTTTTAAAAAAAAAATTGTAAGACATGTTGGCTTTTACGTTGATTTTTAGCCTGTATATCAACATTTTATTTTTTTTCTCGAAAATGAATGAAGTTATTCTAAAATCGATCCCTAAAGTTGTTAAGAACATCCATAAGAATATTATAAAAATTTCAGGTCAAAAAATTAATTTTTGCAAAAGGAGTAGGATTTTAAAATTTTCCCAATTTTCTTCAAAAAATTAAAATTTTTAAAATTGTGCGAATAATATATGAAAATTTTCATCTGGTAACATTTTCTTGAATAGAAACATTGTATAAAATGTTAAAATATAATTTTTAAATACGTAAATGAAGAAGTTTGCTCAAAGGGTGCCAAGTCCCTTTAATAAACATAAAGGTGCCTTTCTTTTTGCATAAAAAACAAGCCAAATACATTATTTCTATAAACTCAAACTGCGTCCATTAGCATAAATGTAAAGAATTGAAAGAAAGCATCATAAATTACTATCCTTCGATTCCTTGTCTTCAAATTTAGATTTAACAATGTATTTTATAAACCCACGACTAGAATAGAAAAAAAAATGTAATCCGGAAAGTACTATTCAGAAGATTATGATTTCTACGTCTTATGTAACCCATTTTTTTGTTCTTAAAGGACTTTAATCTTTTCTTTAAAGAAAGAGCTTTTTAGTTTTAATGAAACAGACTTTAATATCAATGCTTTTCCTTTGAAACAAGAAAACTTTTTCAAAACCGATTCGGAAAAAATCAGGAAATTGGATTTTCATATTGAACAACAAACTAGATTTCTTCTTATTTTTTTCCATTCGTTTTTTAGTCGGTACTTATTTAAAACCAGAACCATAAAAAAATCTTATCTTTTTTTTCATTTATATTTTTATCTAAGGTATATTTTGGTTGCTTGCGGGATATTTTTGTAGTAAAATAATCACTCGTATGTTAACTGAGTTATTTTTATGTATTATTGGGAAAGATATTTTAATCTGTCGCACTTTATTTTCAAATAGTAATACATTTGTTCAAAAGATTTAAATTGGATCTTAACTAATTTTAAAAGGGTAAGTATAACCAAATTATTTCAATATTTATGAAATATCATTGCTATAAAAACCAACTTCGATAGCAAATATTTTTAATAGTTAAAACTTTTAAACGTAGAATGAGAGGGGAAAAAAGTGAGAGAGGGAGTAAAAAGGTATTCAATATAACCATCTACTTCATACAAATTTGTTTGAAATACAGGGTTAGCTTAAATGAAACATTCGTTTGCAAAAGGCTATATTTTCAGAAGTATTACACATACACCAGTATTTCTTAAGCTTTCAATACTTCCGACCCAATTTTCAGTCATAATTTTCATCGCCCCCCCATACAATTGCAATGTATCGAATGCAATAAAAGTGTACTTTATGTAAGGCTACAATACAATTTTAATTATAAATCGTACAAATTATCAAGAAAAGTGCTATATTTTGTATATGAACAGTCTATAAGAAGCGCTAGTAATTATTAAACTTGATTTTAATTTGGTATTGATAAATTAATCATCAAAAACATTGGGCAATACTGATACATTCATATTATATCAGTGTAAATATGTATTTAATTCGATTATGTCAGAATGTATTTTGTTTTGCCTCCTTTCAGTACATTAATACTTATTTTAAATATTTTATTTTTAACTTTTCAATGTGCTCGTGCCCTCCTCGTAGGGATTCCATGCCTTCTAGGGGAGTGCGCCCGACAGTTGGAAAATCGATGACGTACAAACATAAGAGATACATAAAAAGAACCACAAATTCACCAAATTTACGCTCGTCAACCATATTTTTAAGTCAACAAGCAGAAAGCATTGAAAGACGAAGATTTAATCGTTAAACCGATATTCTGCAAAGAAGCAACGTCCCTCTTATCCGGGAACGTGAATCGTCATAATGTGCGATTCTGGGGCATAGAAAATCCACGCCAATTAGGACAATCAGAAGAGATTCACGCCAAAGGGGCATGTCTTCTGTACAGTGTCACAAGGAAGATATGTGGGCCATTTTTCTTCGCTGAGCAAACTGTGACTGGAGAACATTACCCGGATATGTTGCAGGTGTGTTTGTTACCGCAACTGAATGTTAACTTCAGGAATTATGTTATCCAATAACACAGGGCGCTTTCTCATTGACATATCCCAGTCCGTGATGACCTAAACGATGAACTTCTGCATTGCTGAGTTGAGGGTATTGGTTAAAATGATCGAGTTTAGTCCCCTAGACTCCTAGATCCCCTGATTTAACGCCCTTTTGCATGCTTGAATTTTACACGTAGTCTGAAGTAATCCCAAAAAGTGACGTCATCTTCCATATTTTATTTACTTCTTATAATAATGATGTTTAAAAATTATTATGTCTTGTTGTGAGGGGCAACAGTTTTGTTTTGTGTACAAAAGAACAATAAAACAATAGAACGAGAAAAATGACGTGGTTGTTTTAAATGTTTACTTAATTTCTGTTTCAATGTTTGCTATTTTAATACGCCCTGCGACTTCTTTCTGAGATGATATGTTAAGAATCCTGTTTGCGTACTCTCACAACTGCAATCTTCAGTCGATCTCAAAGATTGCATCAGTGCTGCACTCCAGACAATCGACAGGATTATGCAGTAAAATGTATAGAATGTGCTCGATTCTCATCCGGACGAGTGTCGGGTCATCCAAATGGCTTGTATTGGATGTTCGTATTGCAGTGCTTCTCAAACTTCAAATATTTCAATATTCAATCAATATTCAATCATAATTTTCATCGTGTCCCCCTCCATATAATAACTATGTATTAAATTCAATTACTGTACTTTACTTTGATGCTTAGGCTAGAATACGATTTAAACCTCTTAAGTGCCACCGACGTATATATACGTCTTTCTGAAGTACGACCCTTTCTGTTCACTGCTATCCATAAATTTATTCCGAAGATTACGGAGTGCAATAAAAAGACCTTGACAGTGTGTCTGGTGGCCTTGGGCCCTAATTGCGTAACATTTAATAGGCTGTTAAGAGATTAATTATAAACTGAGCAAATTATCAAGATATGAGTTAATTTTTGTGTATAATTTTATATATGGCAAGACCATGGGGTCACCGTTAATTATTAAGCTTGTTCTTAACTTAGTATTGTTAAATTAATTATTAAATGCATTGTGTAGTATTGACACATTTATAAGTGTATTATATCAGTTTAAATGTGCATCAGTTTAAATGTGTATTTTATTTTTTAGTATGTCAGAATGTATTTTGTGTACTTTCAGTAAATTAGTAATTTTTTTTAAAAAACAATCTTTTGCTTACACTTTTCAATATGTTTGCGCCCCCTCCTAGAGTTATCACGCCCTCAAGGGGGGCGCCCCAAAGTTTGAGAAACGCTGTCGTATAGAATGAATAAAGTTGGTGAATTTGTGGCGGTTTTTACTTAATACTTTTGAAAAAGTAGCATTTTCAAAATGAATGAATCATTTATACTAACTCTGTACTTAATTCGCAGTAATATGCTTGTTTCTGTGCTCACAGATATAACTAATATAATTTTTTCTCTATTTTTTAGTTTTTGTTAACACAAAATAAAAACAAAATACGTGTTTTTTTATGTTTTTAAAATTAAAAGAAGAAACTTTGTCCTTATAAACACGCATACAGTGGACCACAAAAGTGTTCGTACACTTGCAACTTCCACAAAATTTAGCCGTGTAGGGCAGCGATGCTCTTTAAATCTGTCGAGAGCTGAAACGTCCTCCCGTTGGTGTGGTGTGGTAGTTAGGAGAGGGGGTGCCAGCTCAGGTGTCGTCCACGTTACTTTACCATGGTTCAAAATTACGTGGCCCGTCGCCAAAAGCCCTCGTGCAGCTGAACAGTGCGACGTTAATATTCAATCAATCAATCCATCCAAATTTAAAGTTTTCGACTAATAAAAATTAATACAATATCGGAATTGTAATTTTTGTGTGATATCTGCAACTTATTCTTAATGGAATGACATAATTATTTTTTTAAAAATAGTATAATTATTATTTTTAAAAATTATTAAACAAAAAGCTACTAAAAATTATACCACAAAAGTCTTCGTACACTTCACAAAAATCTCAAAATAGCTTTAAATATTGTATTTCTTTCTTTATTTGGTAGTTAGAGGGATATCTTTAGTGTCCATTACTACTTTTAAACACTTTGGTATAGATTTAATCAGTTTTTTTTAAAATTTCTGCATCGAATTTCATGCGTGCTTCTGTGATTATTATTTTTACTTCCCATTATGTATTTATGTGTCACGTTTTCTTTTTTCTTTAAATCAAATTCTCACCAAATATATTCTACTGGGCTAAATAAAGTGATGGAGAGGTGTTTTCAGACTTTGGTGACAGTTAAAATGGCACCAGCGACGTACATTGAGAGCAGTACGCTTAGCGTCATTATCCTGTTAAAAATGAAGTCATCTCCAATATCCAAATTTTGGGGCTAATAAATTAAAATTTCTCTTTAAAATATTTAAATAGAGCTTATACTTCATAATGCCATCAAAAATACCAAATTAACTAATCATGAAGCCGATTTACACCCGTACGCAGGAACTCTTCTACCTCCATAGTTCAGTAATCCAATTAGATCCTCGATTTAAGTTTCAAAAAATTCAAAATTGACAGCAAATTGATAAGGAGACAGAAAATTCAACATTTTTGGTTCCGTTGGGTGCATAATAGTGTGTAAATGATAAGATGAGGAGTTTTATCCCTTGAATTTATGTGGAACAAGAACACCTCCATCTCCATATTTTTTTTTTTTATTGAAAACAATTTCTCCATATTGAAGCATGGAAGTGGAGGTGTTCCTGCGTGTGTGTGGGGGGGGGGTAAATCGGCTTCAGGATTAAGTAATTTGGTATTATTTGATGGTATTGAGAGTCATGAGGTCTATTTAAATATTTTAAAAGGAAATTTTTTAAATTATCCGCCCAAAATTCGATTATTGGAGACGACTTCATTTTTTAACAGGATTATGACGCCAAGCGCACTGCTCTCAATGTACGTCACTCGTGCCTCTATAACTGTCCCCAAAATCTGAAAACACCTCTCAATCATTTTATTTAACCCAGTAGAATATATTTGGTGAGAATTTGATTTTAAAAAAATAAAACGTGACACATAAATACATAATGAGAAGTAAAAACAATAATCACACCATCATGAATGAAAATCGATGCAGAAATGAAAAAAAATCTGATTAAATCTATACCAAGGCGTTTAAAAGTTGTTGGGGACACTAAAATATATCCTACTACGAACCATATTAAGAAAGAAATACAATATTTAAACTATTTTGAGATTTTTGTTAATTGTACGAAGATTTTTGTGGCGTAATTTTTTAAAAACTTTTCGATTATTAATTTTAAAAATAATAGTTATACTATTTTAAAAAAATCAATTATGTCATTATATTCAGAATAAGATGCAGATATCATAAAAAATTACAATTACGATGTATTAATTTTTATTAGTCGAAAATTTTAAATTTTATAGGAAATTGTAGTGTACAAACACTTTTGTGGCCCACTGTATATGAATTCCTTTTTTTTCCAAACGATTCTTTATCTTCATTTTTCAAAGATAACTTGGCTTGTTCTAATAGTATTGAATCTAATTCATTCTTAAAAACTCATTTTTCATCATTTTGGAAACAATTAAAAATACATATTTCAATTCGGATACTTTCATAAATTTTCAATTTTGTTTAAATAAATGAAAGTTTCGTTGAAATATTTTAAGATATTTGTTTTCATAAAATAATGCTGTGCATAATGGCATTTTTTTTTTAAAAAATAAATCACAGTGAAAATAAATCTTTGCTAGGGCTACAACCCTTTAAGTTAATAAGGGATGTCATTTCTTTTAAATAAATATTATTTCGATCTATGTAGAAGACTGATTTTTTATGCTCATCTTTTTTTCTTATTTTGAAGCTCTTATTTTTATACTCGGTGTATAACACACGCCAGTAAATTTCGATCTTATTCTTAATGCTCGAAGTGAGTGTTTTTACGCCGGAATTTTTGGTACTGAAGCAGCCAGATTTCAAAACTAGAAGATGATTTTTATAGCATTTCAAATATAGATTTCTTTTTCACATCATAAAACAATGTTTACAAAAAGTTTATAAGAATTCATAAGTAAAGTTTATTTAACATACAATATATCAGGTGTTGATCCTCTTATTCAAGGGCGTCGAACTCGCGTCCCTATCAATATATTGGCACACACGTAATGTAATAAAAATAAAACGTCAAAATTTCTCCCGAAATAGGAAAGATAGTAGCAGGGAAAAGATGCCAAGTGTCAGGACCTACATATTAAATTTTTTTGTCCTTTTATATATGTTTATTATAATGTATCATTCAAAATTATAGAAATTATCAATACTATTTCTATAAATTTTGATTTTTTTTTTTTGCTGCCCACTTTAAGTTAAACTATGTTTATTTGGTCTAAGTTAATCTTTCAGTTTGACACCTTTGCTCTACTTGATTATTATCTTTGTTTTTTTATGCTTATTAAAAAATTAAAATCGCTACTAGCAACAGTACAGTTTATGTTGTTCTAATTATTGTGATAATAAAAAATGGCTTTGAGTTGTTATTCATGACTTTTAGAGAATTAACAACTACAAAATAACTAGAAAATTTATAATTATTAGAAATTTTACGCCTCTATAATGGTTTTTGAGGAGTATTTTGAGAAGCTAAAACAATAGATTAAACTGTCTAATCACAATTTTTCTAATTTCGATATTCCAAATGGAACACACATGTTATAATTATAATTACAAATTTCAAATCAAATACATAAGCTTTGCTGATAATAAACGTAGTTCGTGCACACGTAAACAACTTTTAATTATAACACACCTTCAGATCGGGGCAATCTATCCATACAATGCACTCAGTGGAACCTTATGCATACAGTAGAACTTAATTACCATATCGTTTAGTTAAACTGTTTCAATTATTTACAAGATTTCACACACACAGTTACTCAAGGGAACCTTAAATTATGTATTGTCGAGTAAAATACATTGAATCTCCAAATTGCGCTGTTCAGTATTTCCATAATAATGATCAAGAAGTTCACGCTTGCAATCTTTGAAAGGGAATCTAGTGCTTCAATTTTGCCTCCTTAGGAAAATTATGAGTTCCCTAAGTCCAAACTGTGCTACATAATTATTAACTGATATGAATACATTTAAATATGCAAGAAACAGTCTATAATTGCAATATTCCTCACAGTGAGTAAAATGGGATGAATTATTTAAACTGAATAGTTACTGATATGTAATCCTTTGCGTATATATAGGATGAAGCTTTCCTCTGATTGTAAATATTTATTATGCTCAAACTATTATAATTCGACAATTTTTTTAGGTTATATTGTAGGTACTGTGGTAAGAATTTCTTATGAGACCATTTATATATCTTATAAGACTATTTATGTCATTTAATTGAAAAGGGCTCCCCCTTGGTAGCTCGGAGAATATCTATAGGCTGTATTCCAGTTCCTGTAAGTGTTTGAAAAGGGTGCCCCCTTGGTAGCTCGGAGAATGTTTATTAGGCTGTATTCCAGTTCCTGCCAAGGGTTCCTTAACATGTCTTCTGTTACCTTGCCCGTTTCTTTAAAAAATTCATACCACCACTTTATTGATTTTATATCAGGAAGGTTTCGTCCATAGCAGTGTTGAAATTTACGTGGAACATTAATGGGCAAAATCCTTTTGTGAAACCAAAGCTCACATCGGGCTTTCTATCCACCCTATATGTTTTGAAAAACACTTGAATATATCTCAATTTATAATATACATTTTAACAATTAAAATTAAAAATAGCATAGTGACTAGTCTAAAAAATATTTTTTCACGATACCTATTATAAGAGTAGGCTCATTTCATGACGATCATGTGATAAAGATAAACTAGTGCTGTCCACTGAATTAAAAACAGACATTAAACTTTTTGTATTTGTCGTTCTGTCTATAAACCTTAGTTAAAGTTTCAAGTTTCATAATTAGGTAAAGATATTGACACACACATATGTTGTAAGTACTTTAACAAACTGCTCAGTTATGGTAATCAACATAGAACCTATCAATACTTAAAGCATTGGAAAGATAATCAAAGTCTGAAACGAAATAGTCCCTTCTCACAAGCACTTGTACAAAACCTGAGTTTCAATGTTGAACACCACTGTCTGACTTCATTCATCAACCCTGTCCTTGGACTCCAGCGGGTTACGTTCCATTATAATTTAATGCTCAATGTGAATAAAATGTCTGACCACCCCGAACTTCCTAAGCAATTGGCTCTGGTGGTGATTGATGGAATTCTACTGGATACAGCCAAGATCTATACTGATGACAGTTAGGGAGAGACAAATACTACTGGCAGTGGAGTTTTAGTTGAACTACCTGGCCGCGTCATCAAATTTCAGAGAAGAAATGCTGACCATGCTTCTGTCTTTAGAACGGAACTAACAGCTATCATGTGTGGTCTTTCATTTATTAACAACATGAGAAATCTAGCTGTTTCTGAAATTTAGATATTGACAGACAGCCTCTCATCCATCCAACATTTATCGAATTGGCCATCTATCGGCGACAGCACCAGCAGGAGTATTCTTCACCTTTTTCAACAGCTTTCGGATCGGCACCCTATTCATCTACAGTGGGTCCCTTCTCATGTAGGCCTTCTTGGGAACGAAATTGCGGACGACCTTGTGAAGGAGGCTACAAGCAATCCTGTGGATCCGGAAAACCACATGGTCCTTACATCGACTGAGATCTACTCCAGGGTTAAAGAATTAGTATGTAGAGCCTGGGTGGTCCCTCCTGTACACCCATGGTACTTTCAAAGACACCCTGGATCCGCCATATCATTCAAGGGTTCCGGATCATATCAAACGGCATTCTCACGATTTTCGACTGGTCACCTGAGGTGCATGGATTTTGAAGGTGGCAAAAGAAGCTTCCCAATTTGCCCCAAATGTAACATCAGTCAGTTTTCTTCTCAGCACATTCTGCAATGTCTTGGGTTTTCCTGTGAGGAGGCTGTTGCATCCCTCCTGCTGTTCTAAGACTTTGCACAGATTTATGGATCAATGAATATGGTCTAGTTTCAATAGACCAGATGGGGATTAGTCCCATCACCACCACATATGTTGTAAGAAAATTTCATCAAAAAAATCTTAAAATTTTTAAAAATTCTTATTTTATGCATGCATTTTTAAATTAAATGCAATTTGTATGTCGTATGTGCGTTATTATTGTGGACAAATATATGCTTTTTATAAGACAGTTTCTGCAAAGATCAAAAGTTGACAACAACGTAGCTCATGAACTGATTACTTGGAAACACATGATTGCTTTTATTGTGTGATTGTGATATTCCATGAGTTTTTGAACTGATTGGCTAGAAACACGTAGTTATCATTAACAAGTGACTATGATGTCACATGAATTTAGCCCATTACTCACAAATACGTCTATAAAGATATCCTTAATATAAATTTTATTGTTGTCGCTACGTTGTAAACAAGCAGTTCTGCTAAATCAAATGTCGTAGATGGAAGCGAGGAATAGTTTTTTGTAGTTTTATTCCAAATTTTAATTAGTATTTTTATACGCTATAAATTCTTATAGACTGAATTTTCACTGCACTCTGGTTTAAATTAATATTTTTTGTCATAAAAATAAATTGTTTTTGCTTTAGAAATATCTAATACGGATTTTATTACTATTATTCTGTACGGTTTTTTGGGAAAATATTTAGAGAATTTTCAACTTTTACATGATTTTTAAGACAATGGAACATATCCCCGCATTTACCATATGTCACTTGTATTCTTTTACACGATTTTTTTGCAAATTTTTCTGAGGAACACATCTACTGTATAAAAAAAGAGTTGGAGAGATATAATTAAGACTTTTCATTAAAGACAAGATTAATAATATTTTTTTGTTTTACTTTTCTTAAAATTAAAATATATTATAAGAGAAGAATTTTAGATAACAATACATTTAAATATTCTATAAAAAATATGAGTCACCTAAACCAATAAAAAATCTTGGTGTCTTAAGGATTTAAGTAAACTAGTTTTCGAAGCATGGCGAAGTAGTTTAATTTAGCGAGTCATGCTTTCTATTTCTTAAATGAATTTTCCAACCATTTCTATTACTTCTAAAAAAGGATTCCATTTATAATTTAATTTGACCTTATTCCAACACAAAATGAATTGAATTTTTTTTTTGACTTTTGAAAAAAAAAGGAAAGAACTCGAAAAGAAAAAGTACAAAACTATGTAACAGGGTAATTAAAGTAGGAGATAAGTTTCTGTCTAAGAAAAATATTCAGAAACTCTTACAAGAAGACTTTTTTTTCTCCAAGTAAAGTATTTTCTTTTAAATTCTTTTGGGACATGTTACATTGTATTAGTCTAGAAATGAAAACTGAAATAAAATGGACGACAACATGTGTAGCAGATGATAAGCCAAAAACTTAATCAGTTTCCCAGCAGGAACTTCCAAGTCGATAAGTAAATAGGCCGTAAATTTATAATTAAACTTTTAAACCTTTACCATACCTAACAATTTCACTAAAAAAATCAAAGTTCTTGTTAAGGCTATAATTTTCTACTGTAATTATTTTCAACAATAAAGTACTAGTAAAATCGAGTGTATTGATATATAAAATACCGTGAGATTAAATCATCTGCTTAAAAGTTAATAAGATACTATTTAATTATTTTGAGATAGAGAAACATAGTAGAATTTTTCCCTCTAATTATTTACAACAATTAAATACTGGTAAATACGATTGTGTTGATATAAAATACGGTTTCATATCAGTAAGATTAAAACATCTGTTAAAAAATTAATAAATTATGATTTAGTCATTTTGAAATATAAATAAAATATAATTTCCACCTAATTAATTACATCAACAAAATACTGCTAAATAAGATTGTGTTGATATAAAATATGATTTCATATCAGTAAGGCTAAATCAACTGTTAAAAATGAATAAGACATTATTTAGTCATTTTGAAATAGAAATAAAAATAGAATTTTTCCCTCTATTTAATTACAGCAATTAAATACTGGTAAATATGATTGTGTTGATGTAAAATACGATTTCATATCAGTAAGATTAAATGATTTGCTTTTAAACGAATAAGATATTCAATTGTTTTGAAATAAAAGCGAAACACACACACAGAGTTTTCCCTCCACAATTTCTCTAATTATGTTCAACAATAAAATATTGGTAAATACGAATTTTATCGATACTTAGACTAAATGACCTAATTAAAGTCGAATAAGATATATTTATTCATTTTTTCAGCAATAGAAATAGAATAGAATCAATACCATTCTTTTATAACTTTGAAAAATATTATCCATATCCAAACTTTTGTCTCTTTTTGGAAATTATTGTCTTTGAATTATTTTTGTTTCGTTTAATATTTCCCGTTTCTTAATTTATTATTTTTTGTTGTGAGTTCATCTGTTATTTGTAACTGAAGAAAGCTTTTAGAAATCTGTTTTGAAGTGAAATGAAATCCTTATTGTCAACTTTTCTCAAGACTTAAATTTTATCTTTTTTAAAAATTGCTACGACACATTCCATTAACGAAAGAGCCGTGTGTCTTTTATTTATTTGATGATGTAAGAGAATACAGAGATTTTGTTTTGTTTTTGTAAGAGATATATTTTTTATTAAATTTATTCTAACATTAAAAATGTATCATCATATAACAAATGATTGAAAAAATCATATAGAATTTCAAAATCTTATTTTGTATCGTACGAAGTAAAGATTCCATTTTAAAATAAGTTTCTTTTTAGATTCTTTTAACATTTAATTGAATTTATGACTGATAAAGTAAGAAATTTTTGAAAATACATCACAAAACTTATTTATTTTTTTAATTTTCCCCCTTTCGAGCTTAACAAAGAATTTAAGAAACTACATTACTTTAAAGAATAACTCTATTTACCGCATAAAATTCAAAATGTATTTTTATTGGAATTCCCACACTAAAGTAAGTGTAAGATATAATAATTTAAATAAAATAAATTTAAGAACAAGCTTAACTTATTTAAGTTAAAGTTTTATTTGAAAAAAAACAGCAAGGTTTTATAAAAATTTCGAACAATAAAAATGGAATTAATTCCTGCTGTCAATTATTAAATAATAAAAATAAGGCAACACTGTGTTATACAAATAACGTTTTGTAATGTCCACATTTAGACTATATTTTTTTAAAAATTGTGTAGTATATATATTTTTTTGTGTTTGAAATTTTATTAAATACAGTAGCTTGTGATAATCCCGGGTTATCGAGAATCGAATTAAAAGAGTATAAACTCGAGTGTTTCCTCAGAAAATGTTGTACTGCACTTATAAGTATTGTTTGCTTGAGAATTCAACAGAAAATAAGTTGCCCAAATACCCATAAACTAAGGAAAAGCACATACTTTATAAAAGCATAGAGCATCTGCTACATGGAAATAAAAATTAATGATTACATAATATGCAGTAATTTGCCTAACCAAACATATCTCAGAACAAAAACTTCATGAAGGCATAATGCTATCTATAATGAAAATTAAGTAATCAACTTTGCAAAAACTGGCTACGTTTTTTTAAAAAAGAAATGCACATTGTCTTGTTGTCTTCCATACTGCGCTATGCGTTTTGCTGTTTTATAACGAAAACCACGAAGGAACCGTAAGTCCATTACCGACACACCTTGTTCAAAATACTGAAGGGTAATTTCGCAGCCTTTAGTCCCTCACTATGTGATATTTAAGGTATCCCACTACGTTCGTAGCCGTGATTTTGCAAAAGCGTATAAATGGATAATATTTATGATATTTAGTGTCACTTAGATTAGAAAATATATATAAAACTGTTTTAAGAATAGTATTACAATAAAAAATTATTTAAGTACAATATTTTGACAAAAAATAAACATAGAATGATTCATTTTCAAAATATTCTTATTTTGTGAAAAACGCTTTTATTATAATAATATTTTGCTTGCATATAGCTCAGACAGAGGCTCAAGTAGAATTTTTGAAATATATAACATAGAAGTGGGTTTATCCATGTTTTACAACATCAGAGGGGAGATATTTTAAGAAAAAAACATCGATAATTATTTCAAATGGTTGTAACTCTAAAAATAATGTGAACTTTTCAAAAATCATATTTGAGCCTCTGTACAGAGGCCTGAGCTATATACAAGCAAAATATTATTATAATAGAATAATTTTTCGCAAAAGAACATTTTGAAAAAAAGTTATTCTAAGTTAGATTTTTGCCGAAATATTGTATTTAAATAAAGCTTTTTTGTCGAAATGTCCTTAAAACAATTTTATACGTGTATTCTAATCTAAGTGACACTAAATGTCATGAAAAATATCCATTTATGCGTCTTTTTAAAATCACGGTTCCGAACGTAGTCGGATACCTTAAGGAATTTGTGTGGTGCCCTCAACATTAACGTCTTTAGCATTAACAAGGTATTGTTTTGATTAACAAGGACAATAAATGTGGGACTTTGAAAGAGTCTGTATGTGGGTGTCTATGTGTTGTCTGTAAGGGTGTGACCGAATTATCCGGCCTGCCGGATTTTCAAGTGCTTTGTTTTCGGGATTGCATTTTCATTAATATTTAACAAAAGCGTTTTGTTGAAAGAAAATATATTGTTATGTTGATCGGGGTTCAAGGGTTTTATGCAAATCAGCCACAAAAGTACTAGACCAGGGATGGCGAACCAGTGGCACGCGTGTCATTGATGGCTCGCGACACTATATTTTGGATACGACACCGATCAAAGCGGTTTGCATTTTAATTCAAAATAACAAATTTCAATATGAAGTATTATGAGCAAACGCGAGTGATCGGTCGCAGTTTTCAGCAAGATTTTCTCAGTTCAAAGAATTATCGGAAACGCTCAAGTTTTTTTATGTAATCTAATGTGATTTCATGTAATATACTGAACGACCCACTTCGATTGGTTGGAAAATTAAAATTTTTTAATGCAACTGATTGATTTCCAGTCCAGATTAGTATGGATTCACAAATTTGTCAAAAAAAAAGAGACTGTTGAAATTGATTGAAACAGAAATATTAACAAGCATTATAAGTAAAAATGCTAATAAGGAAATTTTGGAAAAATGGAATTCAATTTCAGCTGCTTGTGCAGAAGCTGGTTCATGTTTTTTAACCACATTTTCATCTACCTCCGCCTGCGAGTTATTATTTTTAGAGATGAATAGCAGAAACCGTTTGGCAGATGACTCCAATTAAGCATGCATTTTACTAAAAGTAACACACATCTTACAATCCTAAAAAATAGTATAAGTTATTTTTCATCTAATCTGCAACAGCATAAATCACACTAATCTTACTTTAATTTGAATCACCCTTATAACTAAAACATTTGCTACTATGCAGTACAAAATGCATTTTTAGAAATAAATAGAGTTTTGAGTTGTTAGTATTTAGATTTTTATTATGTTCCCGATAATCACAAGTCAAGACTATTTGACGGCACGTCTATACCTCATTAAACATTTCCTTAGAAAAAATCGCACGCTGATCCATGAAGGTTCGCCACCCCTGTACTAGACAGTTCTTTAAGAGCTATGAGAGATTATTATCGTAAATCCAATCTTTTAAATACAGAATTCAACAGCAATATTCGCAGAATAAACCACAGAAGGTCTTCACACCATCAACAGCACTCAAACACAATTATCAGTGTTTAAAATACACGTATGTAAAAGATTATTTCCAAGCAATCACTCGTTCAACATCCGGAATAATCACTAATTACTTCAACAATCAACTGTTATCGCTAACTAACTTACTAACTGATCGCTAGTCAAAGCAATTATCACTAATCGTTGGTTGAAACGAGACTGACCCGTTGCGGTGAACACCGCTCTATTTATAGAACTGGTGGAAACTTCCAGAAAAATCGCTTGCGTCATAGAGCTTGAAATTTGTGGATTTCTCCACAAATTTCTAGAATAATCCAAATGGTCCCGAATTTGCCAACATGGTCGCCAATGTCGCCCAAATCACCAAATTGGTCGCCAAAAATGATGCCAACTTGGCTCTATCGCCAAGATTTCGCCTAGTTCTCATTTAATTGCCACTATAACGTAAGGGAGGGCATTGTTCGTGAATATTACAATTTTAAAGTAAAATAAATATAATTTAGAGTAAGATAAAGTCATTATATACACATCCAAAAACAAATAATTTACACTATTTTACATAAAATTCGTAACAATACTTTAAACATAATTGCATGTAGAAGATTTTCATATGCTATTAAACCCAGTGGTTATTAGAATAAAGAATTTTGCTTAGAAGCAGAATTTTTATTGATTAAATATCTTGATGTTAAATAGAATTCAGTATATAAGCAGGAAAAAAATAACAGTTGTATGAAAAAATGAAAACACTGACATAAGTGACTTTACGTAATAGTTATTAAATCTTTAGATTAAAATTTTGCGATCTTAATATATACAGAAAGAAATGTACTGTGGCATTTCAGAAGATACTTGTAAAATATTTCTAAGATAATTTTTGATTAAAAAGATTAAATAAGCTGTTTATTATTTAGCTAATATCAAAAATTGTTCACATCCATCTATTTTTAAGTTTTTGAAGTATTTTTTTATGTTAAAGAAATTTGTATTTCTTATCAACATTCACGTTTTAATTATATTCGTTTTTTAAAAATTGACTTTTTGAAAAATAATGAACGTTCGTTCTCTTAAAAGGTATAGATTTTTTTTAAAAAAATTGTACTCCGTTTTGTATAATAAAAATTAAATCGTTGAATAAGTTACTCTTTTGTTCACTTACATGTTTATAAAAGTAAAATTTTGAAGAAATTCAGTGTCTTTTCTTTTTAGTAATTTTATACTAATTGGAAAACAAAAAAAAATGACCTAATTTTACATATTTTTCAAACATATGAAAACATTTTTGTGGTGTTTATATCTTTTTCTCAGCTCTTACGCTGAATCTTCTAATGTTCTGTTGGCGTAATTTGTCTGGAAAAAGTCTCATCCGGAAAATGCAATCAAATTAAGAAAATAAAAAGATTCCACACAAAAAAAGTTGCTCATCAGGGATCCGAAAACAAATTGCTCCCTGACAAGACAGGCAATTTAAGGGTTAACTTTTTATTAGTCCTTCTTTATTACTCAGCTTTTATGAGAATAGGATTATCTTCTCCCATCTTCGCATCAGATAACTAACTTCTCTAGACGAAATGGCTGCTCTTTTTCTTTGCTTATATTTCTTTTTTTTCCAAGCCGCTGCTCATGAAGTTATTCTTGGTGACTTAATTATTGCAAATCTAGTTTTATTGAGGAATACCAAAAAAAGACATCAAACAAATATTGCTTCAATTATAATAAAATGTTCATTAAGTTAATGAATGTAATTGAAACGGGAAATATATAAATATATACATATATATATATAGCATTGAAATCAGCTTATGCATTTAATCAATTTTAAATCAATATTTTTAATTGTAAAATACATTGACGCGATTGTCGATTTTATAAAATTTTCTTTTCTATTTTTATGCAGTTATTTTTATTAAATATAAAGTTAAAATTGCTTAACACGAAACTGAAGAGATTGAAATATTTTTTCGCGTTAAAGGATATTGCAAAAAAAAAAAGAAAGAAAGAAAGAAAGAGAAAAAAATAAGTTTACTAGAGTACACTTTATTTACATTGATAAGTATATACGAGTATGCATGTGTTCAATCAAAATCATTGCACAATAGAAACATTCACAAAAAAAAATGAAATTTAATACAAATTTGAGTAATACCAAAATCTAAATAGATTTACATTTTCTTCTTCTGTGTTTGATCAACAGCCCTAATTGCTCCCCCCCCAATCTCCTTGTCATTGGACTCATAAAATTTCTTCTAAAATAGAAAATAAACTCACTGAGTTTTACTCACAGTGTGATGAATTCCAATGCCAACTGATGAGATATAGAATGTTTTGTGTGGCGTTTGTAGTGGTCGAGAATGAAAGTAGTTTATATGAACAAAATTAGTTCGTTCCGAAGGTATTTCAAAGTCAAGTTAGCCTTCTTTCTACGAAACATGTGAAACCGCCTCTCTTTCCTTTTACACCCCCTCTTAAATCTCGCCTGCGCAGCTGGTGTTTTTCCGTATTTTGTTCATTCTCAGAAAAATAAAATATTTTCGTGTTAAGGCCTCACAGGACTCTTACATTGCAAATTTTTCAATTTTTTGTAAAAAATATATGTTAAAGCCTCAATATATATTTCTGAGTATTTTGGTACCAAAATTGTGTTGATGCTGTGAAAACTTCCAAAGTTATTGAGAAATAAGTAGTGAAATTTTAAATGAAAACCCTATCTCTTTCCTTAACTTCATTTTTCGCGAAACAAAATGTTACACTTCTAGCAGTGAAATTTATGTGTCGAGGAGGCATGAAGACGAAAAACAGTTTCTTAAAATTGGCCTTTAATAATCAATCATAAAGTCACTCTGCTCGTTACTGGAACGATAAAATAAACAATAAGTTCAAAAATCAACATTACCAGAGACATCCGATTCGAACTGTCTTCTAATATTGTAAAATGAATTTCTAATCTGAAAATGGTGATGCAACCTGCAGTTGCATTGCCAACCAGCCGTTCTCTCCCTCTAAGAGTTAAACCACTCACACACTTCTTATATTTCTGTTTCTCCTTCCCTCTTGAAAAACTAACATGAGCCGAGTTTAAATACTCGCTCGATTTGCATTGCAGTTGCTGCCAACCACAAATCACGAAACTCAAAAAGATCGGGTTCGAATCGGTGTGCTTACTTTCATTGAGATCATGGAACGGGATTGGAAAAACAACACAAGGAGATCATAAAAATTTGGATCCGACTTTTTAAATGTCTAACACAAAAAATTTTAGCTCCCGCGCAGGATTTCTCAGAAACTATTTATTATACCAATTTGAAATTTAATACACGTGTTCAAAATAAGACTCTTCATAACTTATACAACCATTTTCAAAAAATATTAATAGAATTTTTTTTTATTTGTGAATTTGAGTTTATTTTTATCTTAAGATTTTAAAATTTTAGTTATAATTGTATTTAAAAAATATTTTTTTCCTCTAAATTTGTTAAAAGTATGTATAACTTCAAAAGTGAGCATTTTTATACCAAGTAAAATTAATGTTGTAAATTTTGATCCAATTGGTAAATCAGAATCCTGCGCGGTGTAAAATACTAATTTTCATATTTTTGAAAAATTGTCCAATTTGTATTTTTAAATTTTTTCTCAAATTCTCCGAAAATTTGAGAAATATTGTAAATATATATGATTATCACGTGGTAAAAATTTCAAATTATTGCTTTGTTTTGTTGTTAAGTTATATGTATAAGAAGGATGTTATTTTCGACAGCACGGAAAGCTGTTAAGGGTTCTGTGAGCCCTGAAGAGAAAAAAATGCATGAAAATGCATAGTAATTTGTCAGGACCGTAGTATTATTTCGTGATTTCGTGTTAACCGATATTTCGCCTTAAGCGTTTCCGCATTATGCGTATTTCACTGTATTAATTTTTTTCGTTGATATTACAGTATAGTTATTGGCAATAAGCTTTGTAACTGAAAGAAAAATATTTTCAGAGGAGATGCATCAATCGTCAAATTTTCTTCACATGCAGTGTGAAATCTTTAAAATTTAATTGGATGTTCTGCAAGCTGTTATAATTCCACACTCATATAAGAATCCTGCGTCGAATTTACCAGTGATAACGTGATGTGGTAGTTAAATAGGATGTCATCTTAGATGCCGTGCTCGTTACTAGAGCGTGGCTCCAAATAACGAGATTATCAATAGCCCTCGTGTTCCTTTAAGGTATTCAACTACGTTCGGAACCGTGATTTTGTAAAAGCGTATAAATGGATAAAATTTATGATATTTAGTGTCACTTAGATTAGAAAATGTATATAAAATTGTTTTAAGATTATTAGTATTACAATAAAAAATTATTTAAGTACAATATTTTGACAAAAAATGAACATAGAATGACACATTTTCAAAATATTCTCTTTTTGTGAAAAAAGCTTCTATTATAATAATATTTTGTCTGTATATAGCTCAGATCTCTGTACAGAGGCTCAACTAGAACTTTTGAAATACATAACTTAGAAAAGGGTTTATTTATGTTTTACGACAACAGAGGGGAGTAATTTTAAGAAAAAAAACGCTGATAATTATTTAAATAGGTGGTAACTCTGAAAATAATGTGAATTTTTCAAAATTCATAGTTGAGCCTCTATACAGAGGTCTGAGATACATACAGGCAAAATATTATTATAATAGAACCATTTTTCACAAAAGGAGAACATTTTGAAAGAAGTTATTCTAAGTTAATTTTTTGCCGAAATATTGTATTTAAATAAATGTTTTTTGCCAAAATGTCCTTAAAACAATTTTATACATGTATTCTAATCTAAGTGACACTAAATATCATGAAAATTATAAATTTATGCGCTTTTTTAAAATCACGGTTCCGAACGTAGTCGGATGCCTTAAAAGCGATGTCAACAAACACTCTCTCGAACCTACCGGAGAACGCAGGGTGTTCGTTTCCCTAAAAATAATCTACTGTCCTTCAGTACCTGTACATATGATTTAATTGTAATTTATTTCGCATTTTAAAGCAACGTGAGGGCTATTAGCTATAGACCTCCTAATTTTGAGCCATAGTCAAGTGACGAGGACGTCACCTGGGGACAATGAGATTTTGCCTTTTACATAGCATGTATCCATTAGGGGTTATATGGTAAGCAAGGGGTTAAAGAAGTACTTGAATCAATTTGGGTTATTAAGGGGTTATATTCATTCGAAAATGTTTTTAATAAGAGTCATATTGTACAGTGGAATTGTGTTAATGATATTTTAAAAAGAAATATAAGAATTTAAAATAATATAATAATAGAAGACATTTTTTTACTTTTTAAATACATCCCATCTATATTATTTTAGATCGTTAATCTCACATATTATTTTCGAAAAAATGTTAAGAAAAATATTAAAACGTTATCATTTTAAAAAAATTAAAAATTTTACTCTGAACAGAAAATTTATTCCGCATAAGAAGGGAAACATTATTCATCCTAATTAATCTTTCCGTTATGTAAAAATCATTAAAGTTATTAGAGTTTAATTTTTTGTTGGTAAGGAATTTTAATGACTTTTTTGTCTGATTTGCAATCTTTTTGTATCCCCCGTTACATTAAGAGGACATGGTACGATTTACACAAAAAATTTTAACTTAAGAATTTTCAAATTATTTTTGGTTGCCTCCTATGTGTGTGTATTATGTAAAAAAGGTTTGTGCTCAAAATTTCATAATAAGCTAACCCTTTAAGGCAGTGCTTCTCAAACTTTCAATACTGGCGCCCCCTTTTCGATCACAATTTTTTTCGCGCCCCCCTTATACATTAATAATGTACTGAATGCAAAAATAATGCACTTTGACGCTAAAGCTACAATAAGCGATCTTAATTATAAACCATACAAATTAGTAACAGAAGTATTAAATTTTGTATACTACTTTTAAGCAAAATAAATAAATAAATAAAATAATAGGATAATTATTATGTTATTTTTCCTTTCTCTAATTTTTAAATTGAACATATTGCAAAATGCGGTAGCTGCTTAGAAGACAAAATATAGATATCTGCTAAAGATAGAAAAAGAACTCAGAGGGTCAATTTCTAATCATAAGCATTCCTTATAAAAACTTTGCTTTCCAAGAAAAGCTCATGGACAATATTAATACTTACTAAACTTGTTCTTAATTTAGTATTAATTAATTAGTTAAAAATATTCTGTGCAGCACTGATAAGTTAAAAGTATACCGGCTAAAGTGCCCGCTCTTTGCACGAGTTCATTAATAAGAAAATAAAACATTATTGATATAATAGCTGAATTGTAAGGGAAGCAAAGCCAAGTGCTCGACAATGTTTACAAAAACGTAAAATGATTTTTTTAAAATGGTTGCTCAAATTATAAGTAGTTTTAAGCGAATTGTAATTTTAAGCCTCACAGAATTAGCTTTTATAATTGATGTTAAACAGTAGCGCACACAGGAATTTTTCAAGGGGAGGTCCGGGGTCGAAATATCGATGAAGAATAATTGTATTATTTTTAATATTTAAAGCGAAAAGAGTTCAACATGTTTTAACCCGGGAGCAGGCGCGCACTCGATACGGTCGGGGTTATTGAGTCACCCCAATCCTTTTTTTTATAATTATTTTATTGTACACGATACAAATCATGATTCCAGTGAATAATTTAATTAAGATAAAGTTTACTTACCTACTTTCAAGGACTTTTCAATTTTTCTTTGGTAATAAATAAACAGTTTTGCCAGAATTAACGATTTCGTAATCTGTGTGTCCCGAGCGACCACTTCCGGGTAAAAAGTATATTCATTATGATAATATGTATGTTACTGATAAAAAAATTGTGTGAAAATTTTTCGTTATGCTTTATACGTTGAGAATATTTATAAAAATATGTCTTGGCCAAGTAATCCTTCATGTGCTTGTGTGTGCTCTCTCCGTGGTTTTCCAAATATCATAAAACTCTTTTGCATGGAAAAAAGCGCAACAGAGAATACATAAGAGAGGGGTCATAACTAACTGTACCAATAACTTAGAAGGTCAAACAGATTACAGCTATAATGTGCAGTATTTCAAAAATAATGACAGTGATGAATTTTTTATGTTCCTAAATTTTTTCGATTCTGGGTCTGGAATCTGTTTTTCTTTGAAAGAGTAGTATGTTAGGTTAAAAAAAATAGCGTAATAAAAAAAAAATCATCATGGGATTACAGCAAATCAAATAAAGGTTTTTTTATTTGGTTATAGGATCAAAGATAGATAATTAGGTATTGAAGAAGTTTTTATTTTTGCTGATTTAACATCGCGCGCGCGCGCCTATAAATTATATCAGAGTAAAAGTGTATTTTTTATTATGTCTGAAAGTAATTTCTTTTAATTCATTCCAGCAAACTAATTATTTTTTAAATATTTTATTTTCGATATGCTCGCGCCCCCTCGTAAGGTCATCGCGCCCCCCAGGGGGCGCGCCCCACAGTTTGAGAAACACTGCTTTAAGGTATGCGACTACGTTCGGAACCGTGATTTTAAAAAAAGTGCATATATGGATAATTTTCATGATATTTAGTGTCACTCAGATTAGAAGACATGCATAAAATTGTTTTAAAGACATTTTGACAAAACATTTATTTAAATACAATATTTCTGCAAAAAATTAACTTAGAATAATCTTTTTTCAAAATGTTCTCCTTTTGTGAAAAATGCTTCTAATATAATAATAATTTGCCTGCATTATATCTCAGACCTCTCTACAGTGGTTCAACTAGAATTTGTGAAATTTTCACATTATTTTCTCGAGTTACCACCAATTGAAATAATTATTGGCGTTTCTTCTTAAAATTGCTCCCATCTGTTTTCGTAAAATATGAATAACCCCACTTCTAAGTTATATATTTCAAAAACTCTAGTTGAGCCTCTGTAGAGAGATTTGAGCTATATACAGGCAAAATATTATTCTAATAGAAGCATTTTTCACTAAAGGAGAACATTTTGAAAAAGAGTTATTCTAAATTAATTTTTTGCCAAAATATTGTATTTAAATAATTATTTTGTCAAAATGTCCTTAAAACAATTTTATACATGTATTCTAATCTAAGTTACACTAAATATCATAAATATGATCCATTTATACGCTTTTGCAAAATCAAGATTCCGAACGTAGTCGGATACCTTAATTTTTTTAGGGAAAAACTTGGAACTTATGAAGTGATTTTAAAATGCTACTCCTCGCGCGTGCAAAAACTGACGTACACGCATGGAATTTGATTCACAAGTACGTCAAACTATTTGTAACAAAAGTTGGTATGTGTTTTGAGATAACGTGATTGGTATTCGTACAATACTTCTTTTTATGAATGCTTATTGAAAATTCTTTAAAAAATGTATAAATTCTGAGTTCAATTACTTTTTTAAAAAAAAGTATTGCTCTTTGATTCAAAAATGCATACTAACTTCTGTTACATGTTCTATTAGCATTAGGTAAAAAATTTCAATGCATTAGGCACAATAGATGTGTTAGCCTTTTAAATGAAGGCAAACTAGTTATTTTATCTTTCTGAGATAAGTCAGTTTAAAGTTTTGATTTGCCATAGAGATGTGAATAAAAACGAACCTAAAAGCTATCATAATTCTGCGTTTTTTACGTTTATAGCTTTTAAATTTTGTGAGGTCATAGAAATGTATATAAAGAATAGTTAAGGCTAAAAAAATTAGATTTGATTTTTTGACCGACTTTTGTCAATTGAATCGTACTGTGGCTTTTTAGCCGATGTTCTATATAATTTTATGAATTTTATTTATTTAATATATTTTTACAAATTTATTATCATAAGCCTTTTTTTGCTTAGCATTTAAAAGCACCCTAAGTTCGTAACCATCCGTTCAATGCATGTATTCATTAGCTTCTTAACTAGTTTGCCCGTACGATATTTGGGTTCTGATATTTTATTCTTTCTATATTCTTACTATACTATAAATTTATACTATAAATTTTTTTAACTCTTATAGTGTGATTATTATTAGTAGTATTTTTAAGAAATACAGTTTGTCCAGAGTACCGAAATACTTCTGGGATTTTCTTTGGAGTGAATGCAAATAATTCAGATTCTTGAAAATATTCCATAAAGAACTGGATTGGCAAGGTTATATGTTCAATTGGTTGACTGAGAATAAATGGAAATGAAAAGATAATATAAAAAAGCCGATATTATCTCTCTCGTATTGCAATGTCAGACTTGGTATTACACCATTCTTCAAATTATGTTTGCAAAAGAGGTACGAATATGAATTTTTTTGTAAGTATGAGAGCAATTGTTTTAAGATATATGAAGCTGTCTTTACGGCATGCAAAGTGTACTTATATAAAAAGCACACATTTAGGAATTTTTGCGCTCCACAGTTAAAAAATAAAAAATAAACCTTAAAATTGAAAATTAAAATAAATTTCCCTTCCATTTTCACATTTTGTTATGTATTATGCTTAGTTATATGCAATAAAAAATATGCATTTGTTTGGAAAATTTTGGCAAAAAACATTTTCCTCTAAATGGGTTTACCGTTGTTCTACATAATTTTTTGAATTTTATTTATTTAAGGGGATTTACTAATGTGACGGCCTGTTTTTAAAGCAATTTTAGGAAAAAGGTTTTTGGCGACCAGTAAAATGATAGAACTTTACGTTTTCTTATCATTTATTTATATGGATATTAAGAGTATGTATATAAAATTTTAACCTAAATTATCTAATTGAACACACCCGCCTCGAAAAAATGGCCGCTCACTTCCTCCACGATTCCGGCTGATTAGCTTATCGGAAATAAAAAAAAATCAACGCCGTTATAATTTATAAGCTTAAATGCTCCAAAAATGCACTATACTCAATACAAAATATAAAAAATTGGATTTTTGGTAGACCTCTGAAGAAAAGGTTTCGAATTTCATGGGGGGGTGTTTCTGTTATAAAAAATAGAAATATTTCGAATTTGAGGATAATCATAGTTCATTTGATGCGTATATTTGTGATGAGTCTTCCCTATAAATTTGAAGTCATTCGGTCAAACCGTTCTTGAGATATAATAGAGTAAATTTTGAAAGTTACAGTTTTGAGAAAAACACGGTTAAAGTTTCAAGTCTGTTTAAAACAACGAAAATCTTAGCTTAGCGCTACGAAAGGCTGTTCTTCTAACACCTGCTTCTTTATAATGACTTCGAATTTTAAAAACTCACTTTACCACCATATTCTAGAAATGTTAAAAAAGCAATTTATGAAAAAAATTTTGAACCTATCACCCCTTAATATATGTTATTTTTTTTATCATGAGCTTTATTTGAGTAGTATTAAAAAGCAACCTAAGTTTGAAACCACCCTCTTAATACATGCATTCATGAAAGAGAAAATGTCTCCACTCTTAGCAGCAGAATCTTGAATTCCAAACCGAGAAATCTAAAGGTTCAACACAGGATTTGTCTTAGCCATACCAATCGGAACTATGAAGTACTTAGCTAATAGCTCAAGGCACGGCTTTTAGTGAAATGTCAATCGAAGCTAACAAATTCGATTCTATTAATAATTGTGAATTTATGGAATATGTGTTGCTCTGTTAAATTCTGTACCCTTAAGTGATGCCAACTAACCAATTGAATGGTTTAAAGCTGTTTTCGTTTATCATCAAACAATGTGAATCAAACTTGGAGCAAATATCCCAAACATTATATAAATTCTTAGTTTTGTATCTCATGTGTCAATTTAAATATAAATCTTAAGGTATCCGAACACGCGTTCAGAGTACTTTTGTAAAAATAGTTGTATTAAAGCATTATAAATACTTTTAAGGGATCAATACCAATAAATACTAATGACACTTAAGTAGCAATATTTAAAATAAATTATGTAAATGTTACAAAAATTGTATCTCTAAATGGAGAGAGAATTTTAGTAAATTTAAAAAAAATTCTTTAAAGCTTGAATAAATAAAAGTAGAATAAACTACATACATTTATCTAGGGAATATACTAAAAGTTAAATGTTTAGTTAAACTATGAAAATTTTAGAGTTGATCAAATAAATATTATAAGAAATGTAACATATTTTTTAAGGCTATTATTGAAATAACAGGCCATATCTCAAAGAATATACATATAATAAGAATTACATTAGTATATTCATTAGAGAATAATATAAATATCAGGTTAACACAAAAAAGTTTTATATTTTTAATTATCCGACTCACCTTGATAGATTTTGTTGTTGTTGTCTTGTCCCTCCCGATAGGAAGGAAGGAAAGTTGACAGAGCCTGAAACAATTTGGACTTCTACGTGTACGACTTTCGTTGACCATATCATTCAGCATCCTACAGGGTGACAGTAGGATTTTAGTTCGGTTCGACCCCGATTTCGAGGGAGAACACCCTGGGGTGACAGGGCCTCCTACCTCTCATCCCCCAGCCCCACGAGAGGACTTGCGGCTCGACGGCTATTTAGAGTATGTTCCAAAATGTACAATTCCTAATCTGCATAACCGCGTTCTCTTCTTGGTTGGTTGGAAAGAATTGTCATTCTGGCCCCAAAGGGAATCCCAAGAGGATTAGTAATAGAAGTACCGATAAAACCCCGTCACAAAATTATTTTCTTAATGTTGTGTTGAAAATGCAGTGTTAGTTTTCTTAATGTTGAAATAGCAGTCCGACAAACTTTTTTCTTGTTTTCCTTGCACTTTTCCTTGTCCTTTTTTGATAGGTAAGATATATGTAAAATAAATAAATATTAATTTACAATAAAGTGTGAAAATAATTACTTTTTTCAATTTATATTTTCATGAATTTAAAATTTGTTTTATGTATTGAATAAAGTGTATTGAAAGGTGAACCTCTATATAATGAATTTTGCATATAACGAACTTATTTTCGGAATTCAGCGACTTCATTAAATATAGATCCAACTTTTATGTATATATATATATATATATATATATATGTGTGTGTGTAAGGATAATTAAATTAGATTAAAAATTAAATTCCCTATCTAGCACTTCACTCATCTTTCTCAGTCCCCATATTCAAGCATCAAACTAATCACCTATTTATTTCTTCGGAACATATGGACTAGCCAATAAACATGTCTAATTCCAGATCGTTAGATTTAATAGACAACATATGTCAGCATTAACTTGCAAGCACCTTCTTCAAAGCAGCGATACTTACCATATGTTTTTCAAGTGTTATCCACTTGAAACCACCACCATGGCGTGCTTTTTCCTCCCTGCTCGGTATCAGAACAGATGTAGAATTGGTTGAATAAAGACCGTCCCTTTTTCTAACTTTTAATCTGATTCTGTCTTCAAAATCATGACATATATATATTTATATATTTATATATATATATATATATATATATATATATATATATATATATATATATATATATATATATATATATATATATATATATATATATATATATATATATGCATGCATGCTTGCATGCGTATGAAAGTTACGATCGAAATTGATTTTAATATGTTCAAATACCAAAATTAATAATTATAAATACGCATTATTTCCAGCTTTAACGCGTTAAGTTACTGTTTTGTTCACCATTTCAAGATAGGAGATGGTATATAGAATATAATTTACATCAAAAGTAAGGCATCAGCTCTTAAATCGAAATGAGCAGTCTAAAGGAATCCGATGTTGCCTATGGAATAACAAAATTAGTGTACGGGTTTAGCATAAATGATTCAGTCACTTTAAAAAGTCTATAAGCTCAACAGTGTTCCTTATACACACATGAAAGGTGCATGAAAGGAATTTCAGACTCACTAAATGAGTATTGTGCATTTTGAGTCAAGGAAAATCAGTTGAAAAAGAGATTCGCCAAAGGTGAATGTTTTCTGAGCAATATTGAAAACAAAGATATGTGGGCCGTTTTTCTTATCTGAGCAAACTGTAACCGGTAAATGTTACCTGGATATATTACTGTTGTGGTTATTCTCGGAACTCACAATGCTGACTTCAGGGATTTTTTCTTCAAACAAGACGGGACACCCAGTCGTTGACACATCCCAGTTTGTAACTATTCAAATGGTGAATTTATGCATCACTGGATTGGGCATACAGGGGAAAATGACCTCGCTTTGTTTCATTGGCCTTCGAGTTCCACAAATTTAACTCCATGCGACTACTACATGGGGGAAGGTACTTTAAGGACCTTCTTTGAGTACCCCCACTATCGAAATCCTTAGTTGAGCTTAAACAACGCTTCGAAATGCTACAGTGATGACAACCGGCATGACTCTGCTGCAAAATGCACGGAATGAGCTTGATTGTCGTCTGGACGTATGTCACACAGAGGGTGTATAAACTTGATGAGTTTGTGGTTCTTTTCATACATCTTTCATTTGTGTGCGTGTAATACTTTCGAAAATATAGCCTTTTCAGAATGAATTAATCATTTATACTAACTCTGTATAATCTGGATGTTGACGCACTTTTCCTGTGTGTTAAAATGTTTTCAATTTAGGCCATATATGTATTTTGTATCGTTAAACGTAGATATCCTTAATGTGGAAATAAAAAAAAGCAAACTAACATTTCTCTCTTGAGTAAAAGTTGTTGTTTCTTAATGCCACACCTGATCTGGACTGCGGCAAATCCTGGCCCACGAAATTTATCATCGCAAGGGGCTAGATGTACGTTTGTCGTTATCTGTAGCCTTGAGCACCATACAAGTGACAGTATGATTTTGCTCGGTTCCTCCCAAATTTTGAGGGAGAATACCTTGGAAGGGGTCAGTGGCCTCCCACCTCTCTTCCCCTTCTACCAACCACACGAGAGGGCTTGCAGCTCGACGCTATTTAGAGTACCCCCCTGCCGCAAAGGCATTATTCATTTACAAACATCCATGTCTTCTACGGGATTCGAACTCAAGCCCTATGGCATAGCTGTCATCGTCGCTAACCACTGTGTGGGGTGGGCAACTTGAGTAAAAGTGTTTGATATAATAATAACTTGAGATGCTCTTAAAATGCATTATTAGTTAAACGCAATAAAATCATTTTCACAAGAAAAAGCCTAAAACTTAGAAGATAGAATTATTTTGCCAAGCGTATTTTATGTTTTTTAAAAATCATATATCTTTTCACAATCATAAATATTTTCACACTAACTCTAATAATATATATATATATATATATATATATATATATATATATATATATATATATATATATATATATATTTGTATTTTAATAATACTGTATAGAAAATGCAAAATATGCGCAGATTATAAATCAAATACTTATTTACAGATATGATTCATGAATGCAAAATATTATTAAACATTCTAAATATATGTATATTTTCCTGTTTTCATTTGCAACACAGCCGAACATTCTTTTGTTTGAAATGTGTTAAAAAGTTATGTGATGCAATTGAATATAACTTCACTGAAAAACAAAGCTATCTGTCAAAACAATCCATTGTGTTATAAGTTATATCAAGGATAAATTTATGGTTTATATATAAATATAAGTGTTTTAACGCACTATTTATGTCTGGTAAGAAAAATGGTCAAAAGATAGTTTTTGTATCTATACTAACAATTGGGTTTATTTATGGTCTATGTATCACTTAAATGGAGAAAGATAGCCGCATAATATTTACTGCGAAAAATAAGTTTTTTAAACTTTTAATATCAGAAATTTTTGTCAGCATTTATGCTTAATTTAAAATGAAAAAAAAAAATCTATAAGACATAAGTTTTACTCAAAATATCCTGCTTATCATTAAGACCAATTTATTAGTAAATTTAGATTTCAATGAATTTATAGTTACAATTTTATTTATCTTATGTATGAAGTCACACGAATCAGAAAATACTTAATTAGAAATTCGTAATATAGATAAATATATTTTAAAATCATCTGGCTCTACACTTTGATTAACGGCCGCAGTGGTCAGAGATTTGTGCCTTTTACATTTGAGTCGTAGATTCGATTCCTGATTTTACTAAAGAAACCTCATGTAGCTGTAATATAGGTTAGTTTTTTTCTTGGATTCAGATCATTATTTTTCGTGGGGTGGAATGCCAACCTTTTCGTTGTTTTCATCACTTGATTGCAATTGGAAGTTAAGAGGTCCATAGCGAATAAATCATTTTTAAAGGTATAAAAATTCGCCAATGAAGGATCACTTAAAATGAAAAATATCTGCAAAAGTGTTGTTTTAATTTTTTGTAAAATGTATCTCCATAAGAAACTGCCAATGTAACCATTTCAATTGTTTTTATTCATTGTGTCAGCTAAATGTCCCTTAATCTTCTTAATGTGCAGATTTAGAAGCTGTTAATCTAACTGTAAATAGGAGTACAACTCAAATTTCATTTCATTAATTGTTTTGTTATTCCGTTTAAGGAATCGTTGATATTTGATTTTATTTTGCAAAATTTACTTTAATTTAAAAATTGTAAATAATGTATAAAATTTTTCAGTTTGTGCGTCTACACTATGGAAACAGATATTCAAGCTATCTGAATTAAGGGGACTTGGCACCCTTTGAGCAAACTTCTTTATTTACGTATTTAAAAATTATATTTTAACATTTTTTATGCAATGTTTCTATTCAAGAAAATGTTACCAGATGAAAATTTTCATATATTATTCACACAATTTTAAAAATTTAAATTTTTTGAAGAAAATTGGGAAAATTTTAAAATCCTACTCCTTTTGTAAAAATTAATTTTTTTTGACCTGAAATTTTTTTATAATATTCTTATGGATGTTCTTAACAATTTTAGGGATCGATTTTAGAATAACTTCATTCGTTTTTGAGAAAAAAAAATAAAATATTGATATACAGGCTAAAAATCAACGAAAAAGTCAACATGTCTTACATTTTTTTTTAAAAAAAGTATTCAGTTTATAGCAAAACGGATCCCTACTTTTATTACATGCTTTATTTTTAACACGCAGGAAAAAAATTGAAGTGATTGGTAAATAATTGTCGAAGGAGTAGCATTTTGAATGCACTAAGGTTTCGAAAAACACAAACTGAGAAAAACCACTTTAAAGTTTATAATTCTGAAAAAATAATTATTATAAGCTTAATTAAACTTAAAATACCACTTTAAGATATTACTTATACGTTTTTCTTTAAAATAATTGCATTTTCATATGTTTTCAACTCACACATTTTTATAAATGATCAACTTTTAGAGAGTACTAATTGCACAAGAAAACTCAAGAAAAACTTTAAAAAAATGTTTTTTCTGTCACGACAGAAATTTTAGCTGTTTTTCTTCTTATAATATTAAAGTATTACACTTGTATGAAAAATATATCAGGAATAAGAACTGAAATATAAAATTATTAATATAAAATGCCTTAATTTAAAAATTTTACATGCACACATTTCACAAGGAAGAAAAATTACATTATTGTATTGCCTCGGAAATATTCTGCTTTTAATACTACACTTTTTTTATAGTTATTATTTCTATTTATAAAATAGATTTTTTTTATCATAACGCATTTTTTAGCTTTTTTTTTTCTAAAAGGGGTGTGTGGCTGAATTGCCTAATTTGTTTTCAAATGAAGTTTTATTTTACTGCTAACTTTCCGACATGCACAAGTGATATATCAATCGAAAGATAATAATGCAAAGAATAAGATTAAATGACAATAAAAAAACGATAGGTTTGTGATTTTTAGGGTACCAAGTCCCCTTAAGAAAGTGTTCATCCTATTTAAATGACATTTATAAAGATATTTCCTCTTTAAATTTATAGAAATTTTCAGCTTAAAGATTTTCATTTTTTTAATTTATTTTACTTGTACACACCATGTGTTCTATAAAAATAAGTTTCTGCTGTTTAAGTTTGAAAGGATAATAACTCCACAATAGTAGTAAGGAAATAAATATAATTTTTACTTTAAGTCTCACTTCAACATACATCATGCGACTCATTGCATCTTACAAGAAAACTTCTTGATAATTAATTTATAAGAAATTATTACATTTTTGACAATAATTAGTATTCTATAAAAATAAGAATTAATTGAATAGTTATAATTTTCAAATTTTTAACAGTTTTCAGTGATTGGTGGATTCAATGGAAGTAAAATTTTTATTTTTTTTTAATTTTATGCAAAAATTTTGTACGTAATTCATTCTTTCGTGAAACAGTCTGAAATAAGAAAAGCAGTATTTTCTCACAATTTTTAGTTCCTTATTTCTTGGTTATTAAAGTAAAATTTAACACAACCAGAAAAAAATGGGGTTTTTTTTCATTAACCCTATACATATATTTGTGTAGGGCAGTGGGTAGCCTAGTGGTTAAAGCATCGGACTTCATACTAGAAGACCTGGATTCAATGTTTGATGCCACCAAATACCCTCCGAGTACACATGGAGTACGTGCTCGTTAAATCAGTAGGTCCAAAGTCTGGTGGGTGGAGCAGCGGAAACTACCGGTGCAGGGGGCTGGAGAATATTTCCCTCCCTTCCAGTTCCATACCAAAATTGTGGAGGTAGAGGTAGGTGGTGGAGCCATTTATCGTGTAGAAGTTCAACCTGTTCCAGACTCTGGCAACTTTCATTCCTTCCCTTCGGGACTGAGACGACAACAGCAACATATATTTATTATTCTTTATGTAAATTGTTATTTTCCTTTCCTGAGCTTACCAATATACTTTGAAAAGAATCTCCATACATTTATAAAAACATATACTTCTATTTGAAAACCACTGACATACAGTATATTAAAAACTAGTAAAATAAATCGAAAGTTGTAAAATTGGTTACCAGTAATGATATACAGTCCGACCTTAGTCAACGCAGTCGTTAAATCCCGAAGAAAGTTCGTTAAATGGAAACTTCGTAAATGGAGATTCATCTTTTAATATACTTTAAAAACCACATAAAACAAATTTTAAATTCCACAAAACACTGTATACTATTTTAAAAAATAATTATTCACACCTTTCTAAAATTAATATCTGTTTCTTGCCCATCAAAAAGAAATCTGCAAAGAGAACAAGAAAAAAAAAGACATTGTTCATGAATACACTGTATTTTCAACTATAAAAAAATAATATATTAAAACCAATGACTTTTTTTAAAGAAATTTTCTAATTTAAAGACTACTAGTAGTTTTAAACGTACATTATTTTAGAGCCAGTAATGTTAAGCATACACTACCCCATGCATCCTTTAATTTAAATAATAATGAAATCTTTTAGTTTTATATAAGATTTTTGTTTGAACAATTATGATCCTTTCATTTCTGTAGGTGAGTTAGGCACTTAGTAATAATACCAGTTCAAATTCTCAGATCACCACAAAAGGTGCAAAAAGAGAGAACAATAGGAAACATGTACAGAAATATTTTAAAAATTAGGGAGAGAAAATAGAATTACAAGCGAAAAAGTTCGTTATAGAGAAAATATACTTCGCTGTTTGGAGGTTATTTTACAAAGAAAATAGTAAAATGTTCTTGGTTCCAGAAAAAAGTTCGCAAAATAGACAAACTTGTAAAATATAAGTTCGTTATGTGGATATTCGATATTATTTTGCATTCCAAATAAATTTAATTTTTATTCATTATCTTGTCTTAATTTAAAGAGTTTTACTATAGAATATTGAAAATGTCTTTCCAATATATGCAATTTATTTGAACGCTCTCTACTTTACATCTAATATAATAAAATCTTCTCCCACGAAATGACAGTTTTGGAATTCGACAACACATTTATTGATCCATAATAATACATTATCTAGTTCAGAATTAGCGTTGGTATGGTGACATTTTCTTGTCACAATTCCGCACGAACTGTATAAGCATCTGAATTCCCTATCTGCAATCACCTCACATTCGTAAACATAATCTTCACTGTTCACGCGCGAATCTTCGATCACCTCTTCCCCCCTCCCTCCATGTGTTCGACAAGACACTCGGCTACCGGTTTTACCTCAAAGGCTTGACACTCTACTACGCTCCAGTGTCTTTATAAATTGCCTTTAATGCTGGCATCGATGCATGATTATCAGGTGATTTTCTCAAAGGGGTGATGTCCATGTTGTCGAAACGCTGGCCTTTCATTGGCAGATGGCATGTACGAGGTAATTTGTCATTGGGCATTTTATCACATTTTTTATCTCGGGAAAGGTTTGGGAAAAGTAATCACTGAATGGGCCGAAACTGACTATCGTGTGCAGGCGTCCATAGAAGATTTATTGTCGAATTATGTACAATAAGGCAACTATTTACGTTACATTCTATTGTTGGTTGTAGGCAGAAATTAGTTGGCCCAACGTGCAGAAAATTGGAATGGACGATTATTTTGACTTATGACAAATGGATCGGTAATTCTAGTCTCACTTGTGCCTTATTTTGCAATTGAAAGCTAATTTGAAGTCATTTTTTATGCCGGTTGAAATCTTTTAAGAAATTAACTCATGAAAGATTTTAGGTGAAAATGTATTTAAATTTGAACTGTCACTTGTATCAGATGGATGCATCTTATGTTTCGTGAATGTTTCACACAAACGCAGGAAATACTTAATTATTTGTCTGACAACCGAAAATTTATATTGTATATCTAAAAATATGAGTATATGAATAATTTATCTCCCTTTATTGTTGTCTTGTTAGAGTTATATATATATATATATACCCAACTCTTTTTTTTACACGATTTTGAAATAACACGGTTAAACAATATAATTTTATACACGAATTTTTGTCTTACCACACAACCCTCCTTCCCCTCAATTTTTTTTTTAAATTTTAATTTTTAGAGCGTAATCAGAAGACTGTCGGTTATGCCCACTCATGTGTGGGGGACTTTGTCTACATCATGGGTTGTTTACTTTGTATTCTGAAGTTACGAGGAGTATCCGAATTTTGTAATCCCTTTTTTCTTTATTTTGTTGTACTTCAACTTGAACACAGCAGTTCGTTCTTCAGTATAATTATATTTTGTGTTAAAGTGTTCGGTTAGTAGGATGCCATAAATAATTTAAATAAAGCTCTAAACGTTGATGTTGAAATTAACGTTTTTTTTTACTTTGATGGTGTAATTTCCTGTATAATTTGTTTTCAGGATAATTTTTTTTACTGTCAAAAAGGTAATGTTGATTCAGTTGGTAATAAACGTGCACGTTTGTTATTAAGTAGTGATGAATAGTTGTTAGTAATTTTTTTCCTAATTTCAATTTTGAGTTTTTATATGTTGTATATACTTATTGAATTTTTATATGTATGTGTGTACTTTCACTGTACACTAATTTTAACTCTATTTGCCAAAAAACGAATCCTATTTGCTTTATAAATATGTAATATAGTTTTCATTATTCCTTTTTTGAGTGGTTTTTTTAGAATAATATTTAGAGATTTGTTATCTTACACGATTTTTTCTAATTGAGGAATACATCTCCAAACTTGCCATATGTCGCATGTATTTTTACCACGATTTTCCCTACGATTTTCAAAAGAACATACCTACCATGTAAAAAAAGATTTGGGTGCATATGCATATATATATATATATATATATATATACTCTGTCGCAAAAAAATATATGCACCCAGAAGAAATCAAGCTACAATCACGAAACTCGGCAAGAATGTAGTCTGGTAAGAGATATGCAAATGATTAAAATTTCGAAGCCAATGAGACAAGGCTAAGTGTGCTATGCGCATATTAGTTGCGCAACTGGGAGAGTTTAAAAGCATGAGTACGAGCGCCGTACGGCTATCCAAACGAATCTGATGACTTTGATAGACGATATTGAGACTTAAGATGCCTCTAAGACGTAACCGGCGGCAGTACGAGCAGCTGACGGACTTTGATAGGGGCCGTATAATAGGCCTCAGAGAAGCAGGTTGGTCGAATAGACGTATCGGCCGCCACCTCGGTCGGAGAGATATGGTAGTTGCTCGGTGTTGGCAACAGTGGATCACAGAAGGTAGAGTGTACCGTCGCGGAGGGTCAGGACGTCCCAGGAACACAAATGATCGCGAGGATCGTGCAATCAGAAGAGTGGCCACTTCGGCACCAACAACGTCGCTAGCATCGATTCAACGCCACTTACCTCCTTCCAGACATCCAGTGCCATCAAGAGAAACCATAAGGAGACGACTGACCGAAGTTGGCTTGAGGAGCCGACGTCCGCTAAGACGCTTACCACTGACCCCACATCATAGGCAGTGTAGTGTCGACTGGATTTTGCCGACCTCGGGCAACTTGGAGTGTGACAGACTGGAGACGTGTCATCTTCAGTGATGAATCCCGATTCAGTCTCAGTGATGATGACCACCGCACACGTGTCTGGAGGCGCACCGGCCAGCGGTCCGATCCGGCATTTATTGTCGAGCGGCATACAGCAATTTCACAAGGTGTGACAGTGTGGGGAGCAATTTCTTGGGACACACGATCATCTTTAGTGGTCCTTCAAGGCACTTTGACAGCTCGCAGATACGTGGACGATATTTTAACGCCGATTGTGCTACCCATGCTATCAAGTCGCCCAGGTGCCATTTATCAACAGGATAATGCTCGTCCACATACTGCGCGACTCTCCCAACAATGTCTTCAAGGATATGACGTCCTACCATGGCCTGCCAGGTCACCAGATCTTTCGCCAATAGAGCATATCTGGACGCTGGGAAGGCAACTGCAGCCGTCCCGAGATACAGGAGAATTAACTGCGCAGATGCAAAGACTATGGCAGGATCTTCCACAGGGGGTCATAAGTGATCTAATTGAATCGATGCCACGCCGAATTTCGGCTTGTATAGCTGCCAGAGGTGGCTTTTACTACTTACTGATTTTAACCTTTTGCAAGCTGTAACCGCTTAATAAAATGATATTTTGTTCTGAATTTTTAATCATTTGTTTATTTTCATATACACTACATGCATACCAAATTTCGTGAATGTAGCTCAATTTCTTCTGGGTGCATATATTTTTTTGCGACAGAGTGTATATATATATATATATATATATATATACAGGAAGAAAGCAAAACTAAAAATGCTCCCCTTCTCATTATGTGCATATTAAGACACTTTTATAAGCTTCACCTGTATGTAACGGAATCTTTGAACTCAATTTTTACCCATTTTAAAAAGGCAGATTAATTCGAAATTTTTCTCACTTGTCCAGGGCCAATGGCAATACAATAATTTAATAATTTGTTCCATTGTTCTGATCAGGATCATCAGGATTAACGATTTCCTATTTTCAGATTCCATCTTACATCTGGTGATTAATTTCAGATCTCATTTCTAGACTTGACTATTAATTCCAGTTTTGGTGCTAAAATATTAAGTGACAACTTAGCTCAATTAACTGTAAAAGGGTGCTTTTTAGTTTTCTTAAACTATAATTTTTTTTTTAATTACGGATAGCGTATTTTGAATTTTGTTAAATTACTAAGTAAGGTATTTTTCTGATCTTTAGAATGCAATATTTCTAAAATATACTTTTGAACGTAATAAAACAAATTCTAATTATTTCATTACATTTTTATTCGATAAATAATTATAAAGATTTTGGTTTATTTTATTCTAAAATTAATTTTCAAAAGTCTCTTTCAAATTTAAAGTTGTAATTTTTCTTATATACACTCTATAACAACAAAAAAAACGACGCACCAAGAACGAGTCGTCAGATTGACACAAAAATTGGTAGGTAGAAAGATTATGCACATAATAGAAAATGATTAACATCTCAGAAAAATTGAATGATTTATTTCAGGAGTTACATAGTTACAAAGTAACGAGCTCAATAAGGTGTTGACCCACTTCTAGCCTGGATGCAAGCTGTCACACGCCGTGCAATAGTGTGATAAAGCATCCTGGTGGTCTCTTGTGGTATTTATTGACACATTTTCTCGAATTGTCGGGCCAGGTCATGCAATCATTATAGAAAATTTTATAAAATGCATGGCATTCGTAATATTAAACTGTTAAAAATTTAAAAACAACCGTTGATGTTAGAGCTATATAAATCCTTAGCTTATTACCTTTATTATACCTTAAATAAAATGTATACAAATTATAAAAGAAATACATTCTTAATTTTTTGAGGCATCAGGTTTTAAGTATCATAAACAAAATTGACAAAAAATACAATCTTCATTAAGTTTCGATTCTTATTTTACTAAAATAACACTTGATATCGGATATTTACAACTCACCACTTTTATAGCACATCCTTCCTCGTTTTCTATCTCATTCAATTTATTCTTTCTGAATATCCGATATTTTTTTCTTATACAAAAAGACAAAGATAAAGAATTTTTGAATTTCAGTCATATTCACAATATTGATTCGGAATCTTAGGCATGTACCTTAAGAAGAGTAGGATAAAGAGCATGAGAAAAAAGTATCTTGTGTTAACTGAATTGAATATATAATAATAATAATAATAATAATATATTTTAAAAAATAATCTAAAGGCTAATTCTATCGGCTTTATCATAAGCATTTATCGGTTAGAAGAGCCATTTATAAATGAGACGCTACATCAAGGATAAGCATTAAGTCGATCGCGAACGACCGGTGGATGACGGAGACAATTTGAGGTGACCACTTTTATTAAGACCTGAAATTCGCATTCTAAAAAAAAAATAACGTTGTTAAACACTGACCCCAGTTAGGCTAGAAAATCGGCTTTTCACAATCCATGTAATTGTGTTTACTGAAGCAAATGAAATGAATCGGTAAATGTGTTAATGACGCATGTAACTTCATTGACAGCGCACGATGACGCTTAAAACGTTCACTCCCATTGTAGGGAGAAAAGACATAAATGAACTTTTTCCCACACGCCGATTGAAAGTGAGAATAAATGTTGAAGATCAGTATTGACCGCGATAGCAGGGGATAGGCTATGGAGACCTTATTCCATGCCCCGCTCTCGTGATGGCGAGGGATTCAGAAATGAATAAATTAAGTACATACGTCAGTTTCAGATTCATTTAGTTTATATGTTCTCTGCTCGCTGCATTGAATATGTCCACATTTCATGGTTTAGCAGTCGCCCCTAGTTGTTCAAGCATTAAACTTGACAATGTTGTGTTACCTGAGATCTTATAGTAAAAATAGTTATCTATCATATTATAAAAAAAAAGAGGAACAAGTGTAAAGAAAAAGAAAACATACAACTTTAATGCAGAATGGCCACACGTACGTAACTGTGTGGACCTCAACACCTTAAAACAGCGTTTCTCAAACTGTGAGGCGCGCCCCCTAGAGGGCGTGATAATTCTGCGAGGGGGCGTGAGCATATTGGAAAGTTGTAAACAAAAGATTATTTTTTAAAAAAATATTAATTTGCTGAATGTAAACAAAAACCCCATTTTGACGTAATAAATAAAATACACATTTACACTGATGTAATAAACTTATAAATGTATCAGTACTGCACAATGTATTTTATAATTAATTTAACAATACTTTAAAAACAAATTTAACAATTACCAGTGACCCTCATGAGATTGTCATATATAAAATTATACCCAAAAATTAACACTTGTTTTGATAATTTGGACAGTTCATAAAAAAAATCCCTTAACTGTCGATAAAAAATTACTCGATTCGCTCCCCAGTGTCAATGTTTTCCACGTAGACACACGACGTATGTTATGTGAAAAGAGGGAGAAAGGGAGAGAAAAGGAATAAAATAAGCAAATCCTCTGAAATAAATAAATTTCTTCGCAAATAGTATCAAGGTCCTTTTAATGCACTCCAAAACCTTCGGAATAATTTTATGGATAGCAATGCTCAGAAAACGTCGTACTTCAGAAAAAACGAATTTATACGTCCAGGGCAATCAACGTTTTTGGTGAGTGAGACGTATATATATGCGTCGGTGGCACTTAATAGGTTAAAGTCGTATTTTTTGAATTCAATGCATTGTTATTGTAAGGAAGGGAAATGCGATGAAAATTATGATTGAATATTGGGTCACAGATATTGAAAGTTTGAAAAGCGCTGCCTTAAAAGCATTAGCAGTAGACCATACCCAGGAAAAGTCCGGCCTCTCCTGCGCTACACCAAGGATGTCAAACTCAAAGTCGAACTTGGGCCAAAGAAATAATGTTTAACTTTGGGTGGGCCACAAAACAATCAATTATCACGAAAACGTTGGTTAATTACAAATAATGTATCATAATAAACCTATATAAAAGAACAAGAAAAAATGTAATGTTTACGTCCTGACACTTGTCATCTCTTCTCTGCTATTACCTTTTCCCATTTCGGGAGAAATTTTTAAATTTTATTAAATATTATTGTGTGCCGATATAGTTGTCGGGACGCTGAAGTGTTCGTTGTGGGACATATGTGGTCCGTGGACCGCGAGTTTGACACCCCTGCGCTACACGATACTTTTTGCGTGTTATCTCGCCCAAGCCGCTTCGGCAGAACATCGTTTTTATGACAGAGTTTTGTACCTTTGTAACAGATTTTAAAGAAAAAAACGAATGGGAGTATTTTAAAAAATGAGAAGGAAATACAAACTGAGTTCTTAGGGATAGATAATATTGTTCTGGAAATTGTTGAGATTATACCCCAAAAAAAGAAAACTTTTATACTTCTTTATCTTACCAGTGACTAATCACTACATTATAACTCTCATCAGATAACTCTTAAAAACCAGTCTCTACGATCCAATTCAATCGGCAATCGAAGTAATTTCTTTGCGAGATTGATTAAACTTTCAACAGAAATGAATCTTCCATGATGTATTTCTAGGAAGTCTTTTTTTTCTTCAAACTGTTCTATCAAGGCACACCCAAACAGTCAACAACCAACACCACAAAGAAAAAAGGAACTTCTTTTCCACACGCGTCTACACCTCTCCGAGTAAACACTATTTATCTTCCCTTCGTGACATTTCTTTTTCTTTTCCCTTTCCTTCAGCTTCATTTCGTCCTCTCATCCTTTATAAATTATTCACAAACTATCGAGAGAGATATCAGCTTCATCATCAGCGCTGCCCGATAGATCGCGAAGAGGAGGAGGGAAAAATTAGATACAGTTAGAGCGGCCAGAATGAGCCATTGTCTGGGAAGAAGGAAAGAAATCATCGAGCCATGCTTCCCTTTGTCGATGAAGACATCGGAAACACCCAGTCGGTGACATTAATCAACGATGATTCTCTACGCATAATATATTTTATTGGAGGAGTCTCCTTTCTTCCATTTTTTTCTTGGTATTTAGTCTAGGACTTAATGTAGAGAAAGAGGTTTCTTTGGATTCGCGTCCTGGGTTTTTATATCGACCCTGGATCCATAGACGCCTCTGGCAAAGACGGCAAATGAATTGGAGTACAAGCCATTAACTTGACCGCTGAGTACGGTTGGGAGCATCGCTGTGTTATAGGTCCGGCGATGGATTTGACAGATTTAAATTGTACAGTGGGGGAGTGTCGTAATTTGAAGTAGGGGCTTTTGTGATGCCGCAGAATGTGATAATCGTGGCACTGGTTCAAGATCAGGCTATTCAGCTGTTTTGCGAATCAAGCGTTGATGTGACTTTAGAAAACTGAAAAATCATTTCGAGCTTGGCATGCTCTATTAGCAGCATTTCTGAAAAAAAAAGTTTCTTTTCAGATTCCTATCCAGAACTCCATCTGATGGGTATATTTTGCAACCCCGCATACACTTCATTCTCTCTCTCTCTCTCTCTCTCTCTCTCTCTCTCTATATATATATATATATATATATATATATATATATATAGTTCATTTATAGATTTCAGTTCGGTTAAAATGAACAGAAAGTGCAATGATGAATTCTTTTCAAAAAGCGGTTAATCAATTTGAAATAAGTAACTTTTTTTAAGGTATACGATTACATTCGGAACCTTGATTTTTCAAAAGCATATAAATGAGGATTATATATATATATATATATATATATATATATATATATATATATATATATATATATAATATAAATGTATATATAAATATATATATATATATATATATATAATATATATATATATATATATATATATATAAAATAAATATATATATATATATATATATATATATATATATATATATATATATATATATATATATATATATATATATATATATATCTAATATATATATATAGTCTAATTCTCTACAGACAAGAGATAAACACTCACCAATCACATTCGAAAAAACACAGATACAGTTAAGAGAACACACAATGAAGGACATTAGATTAAAAATTATTAAAATGGATGCTGCAGTATTATAAACATTGCTGACTTAGGACAGCTAATATACAAATTATATAAAAGTGGGGTTGAAGATGTTTTTTGACCAGCCAACCTTTCCCCTTTATGTAAATAATACTGAGCAAAAACCTATTGAAAGTAATGGATAGGAATATCAAAATCCATTACAAAATAGAGGTAACCTATTAAAAAATTGCACTTGAAAATGCAGAGCCCGCGCTAAATCTGAGTGCATTAAATAAGTTATTGCCAGATTCTGGACACTAATGCAGATTCAAAGCATGTGAATGGCTGAAATGTAGCACTTAACAAAATTATAAAAAGAATAGAAAAGAAAAATTAATAAAAGAGTTTCGAAAAACCATAACTTTAGAGACACTAGAGTATATATGAATTAAATAATAATAATTAATTTTAACTAATAATAGAATATGGAGGTAACTATAACTATGAAATATGTAAACTTATAGTATTAAACTATAATTAACCTAAGAATTTTTAATCCTTACAATATTGAATAGCTTTATTCATATAACTATTAATAAAATGAATTGGGTATTTCTGATTTAAGCAATATTTAGTAAAATGTTTATATTTATTTATTATTTCTGATTTTTTTGACACTAGAAATTTATTGCTTTGTATGTAATTAATAATAATATTTCTAAATATATAGAAATATGTACAATACTCTCCCAATGCGGAACTTTTATTATATTGAAATTAAAATCTTCTCTTTTATCCTAAATATTAGAAACTATTACATTATCTATTAATTTGATATGTATGTCAAGAAAATTTGCTTCATTTTTGTTACTATTTGTCTGTATTAAATTAAGATATTGTAGATAAAAATTAGTATTAGGTATAAAATTGACTTGCTTGCCAAAAATGATTATGTCTACATAACGATAAATATAATATTTAGAATTATTAACATAACTACTTTCAAAATAATGTAAGTATAATTTTTCAAAACAGTTGCTCGCAGGGCCACTTTGTGGCAAACCTTTAATCTGCAGATAATAGTTACCCTTATGAAACATATAGTTCTTTTTGAGTACTAACCTAAGTCGTGAACTAAATCTATCATAATTAACATTATTAAATAAATTATCTTTATGCAAATTTACAAGTATATTAATCATATCATCAATATCAATAGAGTTAAAAAGATCTTCAAAATCTAAACTATAGATTGAATAAATCTTTTTATCTTTCATTTTTTCAATAAGATATTTACTATTTTTAAGTATGGTTGTGGATTTAAGATTATTTATTGTATCATGTAATATTTCTCTCTCTCTCTCTCTCTCTCTCATGGAGAATTTTGCCTATTTTCTGATATATGTATTAAATCCATTTGTAACTGTCCTAAATTTGACTGGGTCTTTATGAAGTTTGGGAATAAGAAATATATGAGGACATTTAAAACTATTATTATTTTGAATTCTTAATTGTTTATGAAAAGCCAAAATTCGATTATTTATTTCTCTATCAGAAAATGAGGACTTAGTAAATGCTGTATTATTATCAAAATAACTGTTGATCATTAAATTATAATAGTATTTACATATGAAGGCAAAATTACCTGGCACTTTATCAATATAAACTATAATTAAATTATATTGTAATTTTTTATATATATAATCTGATTTTTAATATCATTAAAAAGATTTTATTATCTGTACCAAAGTTATATTTATTAATCTGCTGTGTAATATTACATTTGAATTCTGTGAATGCCTCTATAGGCATACTATACTTAATAGCTATTTTGCTTATAAATTGCTCAATATCCTTATATAACTGTTTTTTTTTATAATTTTATTATTATTTGAAATCATTAATCTAAGACCAGTACCTTTATGCATTAGGTTTCTAAGATTGTTGTCTTTTATACAATATTAAGGTCACCAGTAACAACATGCTTGTGATGTTTATATCCATGAATTCTTTAAAGTCTTTATATTTACATATTAAGTTTTCTTGCTTTATAGGCACATTATAGTTAAAATTGATCTACCTATTTTCTTTTGTATTTAAAAGCTTTTTTAATATTAATATTTTGTATTGGGAAAGATGACGTGTGTGTTTTTTAAAAATACCAGAAAAATCAATATTATCATATGATTTATTCATATATAAAAGTGTACAGTATTCTATTTGGTAATCTTTATTTACATTAACTTTTATTTTATGTTTATGCTTCAAAAATTTGTGAATGTCCTTTATAATATGCAAAAAATGGCAATCTTTAATTTTATTTGAAATTAGTACATCTTCTGTAATACATAATTCTATCTTACTGAGTCCGAACATAAAAGATTTAATATGTGTTTTATGTTAAAATTGTTATCAAAGTTATTACAAATATCTATAATACTATCTGTAAGTACATTATTGTCTCTACTTAATCTTTTAGTTCAACCCCCTCTAGTTTTTCTTTTATTAATTATTTTATTAATCCCATTATTGTAATAATAATCTTGAGAATTTTGTTTAATTGCATTGAGAATATTTTTTCCTTGGTATAATACATTTAGTCCATAAGGATAAACTGCATTATAATATTTAATATAATAATTTTCCCACCATAATCTTTCTTTAATATCAGGAACAACTTTAATAATATTGAGTGAAACATTTTCAAAACCATGTGTACTAAAGTGTCTTATTTCTATTTTATTTGAATTTTTAATACTATTGAAGTATTTAGTATCTGTGTGTGTGTGTGTGACCTATGTTGATTATAGTTCTAATATTAATTTTATTAGATGTCTGTCCAATATATTTAAGTTGGCATTTATTACACGTCAATAAGTAAATACAATTATATGTTTTACAGAAGGTAAATTTAGAATCCTCTTTGATTTGATCATTATGGATCACTTTACAAGTTTTACATCTTTTGTCGCCACATCTTTTGTATAAAAGAATTTTAATAATGACAAATTTACTATTTTGAAGCTTATCTAGGTACCTATTACATTTGAAAGCATTAGAGTTATTTGAAACATTATTGCATTGCAAAAAAAAATCTTTTTTAGAATTCTTTAAGTATTCCTTATTCCAGAATACTCTAGTATTATATGAATCAAAAAGTCTCGTAGAATCTCTACAATGTCCTGCAATCAATAATTTGTTACTATCTACTGTGTTCGACATTTCTGTAGTATATACTGTTAATAAACTATCCTAACAGATTATAAAATACTACCATGTATTAGAAAATGAATTGCTAAAAAATAAACTAACTAATTAGTCTACCAATATAGCAAAATAAAACCTTTTAATGGTTGCTTACTATCGATGCTACATATACCATTATAATGTACCACCGAGCAAAGACAGAGTATAAATACTGAGCCTAGTTGCCAGTCTCGACATTTAGAACTTTAAAATTATTCATATTTATGAAGAATATTTTAAGTGTTTTACTACATCAGAATACACTTAGGAATGGTAAATATATCACTAGATTTTCATATTGCATAGCTTTAAATAAATTTAAATGTATAAAATAATTTTTTTATTTAATCCTAAATAACAATAAAAGTGACTAACTTAAAGTATCTAAGTACTTTGGGAAGCGAGACTTTTCAAAAACAAATAGATGATTTTTTTACATTGAGTTTCACTTGAATTAGAATATACTTATAAAATTGTTTGAAGAATATTATTAGGATAAAAAATTACTTAAATGCTTTTTTTTGATAAAAAAATAAAAAATAAAAATGTCAATTTTTCAAAACATTCTCCTTTTCTGGAGCTTCAATAATAATAATAATAGTTTTCCTACGTATATATAGCTAAGACTTCTATATACAACCTGAACTAGGATTTCTGAAACATAATTTATTATATATAAGTAGATATACATTCATATCATAACATATCAGATATTTTAACAAATGACACTGTTATCATATCAAGTAATAGTAACTTGAAAATAATGTGAATTTTTCAAAAATTCTAGTTCAGACTCTATAGAAAAATTTTAGTTTTATAAATAGATTAAATATTATTGTACAGAAACATTTTCTAAAAAAAAGAACTTTTTGAAAACCTCTCATGTTTTCTTCATTGTTACCGAAAAATTGCATTTAAAGATTTTTTTATTGTTATAATATTCTTCAAACAATTTTATATCCATATATAAAAAAATCATTTATACGCTTTCGCAAATCCCTGTTCCAAAAGTAGTCAAATAACTTAAGTTAGTATTTTTCATTGTTATTTGAGATTGAATAAAAATAAAATTTTATGTATTGAAATTTCGCCAAAACTTGTGCTATATGAAAATGTACTGATATCAGCACATCTTTTTGATTCGTATGTGTTCTATTCCTGAAATAAATCTTTCAGAATTAGCAATAGTGCTCACTTTTTTGCAAAATTAACACAATAAATTTTAAAAAATTGCATGTTGACATCAAGAAATCAATTAAAATGAATATATCTTTATTTTCTTGCATGATATTGAATTAAAATAACTTATTTTATTAATTCCGTTGACATTCTCTCTTATGTTTAACTACTTTAACATATAAATATACAATTTTCTTTCTCTTCTGTTGATCACAAGTCTGTGATTGTTATCGATGACATTTTGTCGCGAAGTCTTGACCGCGAATGTATGTGGGTGCACCGAATTAAGAAACATTTTAATAAAATTTAAACAATTTTACTATGACTAGCCAGTCACTATCAAAATTCACAAGGTATGCGACTACTAACTTAAATAACTATAACAGATAATTTTTTTTTCACACACACACACAATACTTAAGTCCGCTGCAGACAAATCATGCTAATTTTGCACGTCCGGTCCTTTTTCTTGAACTAAGCTGCTCTTCAACGATTATAGCTCTTCAGATTCAGCCTAAAAATATTCGCCGACTCCTCCCGACTGCCTTCATTAACAAAAATTAGCGTTTTCTTCACTCAAAGCTGTCTTATAATCATGCAACATGATTGATAGAATTTTTCTTAGAGGATTAATAAAAATCGCGAATAAAACCTGTTACAATTTATTCAAACATTCAAATTCCTAAAAAAGAAGTACATTTCCTACCATGCATGCATGCATCTTAACAGCGTTATAAAAAAACCGAAGTTGAAAATTGATCTTCTGAATGTATATTCTGTTATTTAGTGAGCATGAAACCAATTTATAAATGCAAGGGACAATTCTAGTATTGGAATATAATTTCTGTAATAAGAAATTACTTAAGTACAATCAAACGTGTTTTTGGGTGGCAGATAGAGACTGTTGCATTAGAGTAACTACCCAAAATTTTATTCAGAAATTTCTTAAATTTTCATAATAAATAATGTGTTACAAATTATTGTAACAAAAGCCCCACAAAAAATCACATAGAAATGAGGTCCACAAAAACAGGGTTAATTGTACATAGTATTATCTCGATATATGTTTAAGTTATTTGATTATTCTATTTATTTCAAGCTGAGGCTTATTATACCGTTCAAGCTAAAAATACATTTAAATAAAAGAATTGTTTTCATCCTTTTGGAATTGAAAAAAGATTTCTGAAACTGTGCAAGTATTACAAATTGATACACAATTTCACAGATTTATTTTTCGGGCAGTAAAAATGTTTGAGAATTATAGCAAGACAATGATATAAATATAATTCAAAATAAATGTAGCAAAATAAAAGTGCTATTTCAATAAAAATAATTTATTGAAAAAAAATCCTTGTACAGCAATTTTTCTTAAAATTTAACATTGACTAGACAACAACGTTGTAGTATTCAAAATAAGTTACGTAATTTTGATTGGAATTAATTGTCTTAAGAATTACGCATTATCCTTTCCCATCATTTTATTGAGTGAAGGAAGAATAGAGTTTACATTCTCCGGGAAAAATATTTAATCTTACTTTAAATAACATCTATCCGATACATTTATCCCATGTTGCTATTTTCAACTAAATCAAACGAAATTTTAAACTGTTCTGATAATATTCTATTTTTAATAACGAAAAATGAGTTATTTTCTGGATACAACGTCCCACTTTTCCATGTTTTCACTTACAGATCACCAAATATTCTTCAACTTCTTTGTCTACGTACAACCTTAAGCTCTACCTTTCCCCAAGGATTCCTTAAAATGGGAATACCGCTGAGTTCTACCAAATGAGACCCATCAATCCCGATTCTTTTTGTGTCTTCAAACTGAAAGAAGGGAAAATAGTAAAAATTTCAGCAACTTTTTTTTCCCGAACAACTTCGCCATTTTGAGCCATTCATTCTGATTCATTCTTAAATTTACACCCTGACGGATCATTAGGACTCAGCTTTGCATCCGTGTATTTAAGCCCTGTTTATTTTTCTTGTTATTTTACTCAAGAATCAGGGCTAACACGCAGATCCCATTAGTTGCTTAAGCTACACCACAGAAAGATTTAGAAAATAGTTTAATCATTCACCATGTTTTCTAATGGGTTTTCTAATGTTCCGACTGACACATCGTACAAGATGCAAAAGCTTTGGGATTTCGGTCTAAATATCCTTTTGACTTTTCATTTTTGAAAAGAAGAATACATTTACTCCATCCCTTCTGTATAATATTTATTCCCTCTGGATATTTATTTTGGTTAAAATAGAAAAGGATATTTAACACAAAAACAATTACTAATAGGGAACAGAACTAGGATAGTCCGAAGGATTAAATTTCTTACATGTAAAAACTAATCCCACCATAAAAATATTTTTTTCATGCAATAATAAATATAATTTAGAATTCGATAATATATATATATATATATATATATATATATATATATATATATATATATATATATATATATATATATATACATATACATATATTGATGAGCAAAATATGGATGTGGTAATTGATGCATTAAATATGAAAAGTCGTTCTATAAGATATGGATTGAATTCTTGATAGGATACTCTCTCTCTTTAGTGAGCTTTTAATGATTTACGCTATTCACACACACACATTTGTGAATATACTGTGTTTTTTTAATTGAACATTTGGTTTTTAGAAATTTTTAGTTTGAACTTTCGGATTTTTTTGTTTGAACTTTTGGATTTTTTAGTTTGAACTTTTGGATTTTTTGTTTGAACTTTCGAATTTTTTAGTTTGAACTTTCGAATTTTTTAGTTTGAACTTTCGATTTTTTTAGTTTGAACTTTCGAAATTTTTAGTTTGAACTTTCAGATTTTTTTAGTTTGAACTTTCGGATTTTTTTAGTTCGAACTTTCGGATTTTTTAGTTTGAACTTTTTGATTTTAGATATTTTTTAATTTGAACTATCTGATATCTAATATTTTTTAATTTGAACTTTCGGATCTCAAATATTTTTTATACATATACAACTATTTTTTCGACCTATACAACTATTTTAAAGATGGGTGCATCATCTTGGGTGTTTGATGGCTCACTTATACTATGCACTAAATTGTTTTTAAATTTTAATGTTTTAATGTTGTAATATCTTTCAGATTGCGATGGCGAATAGTTTAATTTTTCAAGCATAATGGTTTAATTTTAACTTTTTAATTTTTCAAGTAAAGGGTGTTTTTTTAGTGGTATAGAACTTTAAATTGCAATAAAACAACGATATATTATTAGATTGACATGAATTTTTTTTATTCGAAAGATAATCTTGTGGCATTACATTTTAAATATGATTTCTGACATAGGACTACCACGACTGGCTCGGATGTAGTCCAATCTGGACGTCCAATTTTCGATGACTTTTTCCAACATTTGTGGCCGTATATCGGCAATAACACGGCGAATGTTGTCTTCCAAATGGAAAAGCCTTTTTGGCTTATCCGCATAGACCAATGACTTTACATAGCCCCACAGAAAATAATCTAGTGGTGTTAAATCACAAGATCTTGGAGGCCAATTCACAGGTCCAAAACGTGAAATTAGGCGGTCACCAAACGTGTCTTTCAATAAATCGATTGTGGCATGAGCTGTGTGACATGTTGCGCCGTCTTGTTGGAACCACAGCTCCTGGACATCATGATTGTTCGATTCAGGAATGCAAAAGTTAGTAATCATGGCTCTATACCGATCACCATTGACTGTAACGTTGTGGCCTTCATCGGTTTTGAAGAAGGATTCCACCAGCCCATAAAGCGCACCAAACAGTGAGTTTTTCTGGATGTAACGGTGTTTCGACATACACTTGTGGATTAGCTTCACTCCAAATGGGGCAGTTTTGTTTGTTGACGTAGCCATTCAACCAGAAGTGAGCTTCATCGCTAAACAAAATTCGCTTACGAAAATCGGGAACAACGGCAATCTCATTTTGGGCCCATTCGAAAAATCTACGCCTTGCTTGATGATCGTTTTGATGAATTGCCAAACCAAACTGAGAATAAATCACTTGACAGCGTTTAAATCGGTCGCCATCTTGGAAAGTAATGCCTACTTAAACTTCTATACCTGGAAAAAAACACTCTTTATAATTGTTTATTTTTAACTTTTTAATTTTTAAATTTTTTAAATTTGGTTATTTTCCAATTAACTTACCAAGTTGCAATAGGGGGAAGGTTGGCACCATCAAACTATTTTAACCCCACTTATCGGTTCTAAGTCCGAGATTGCACTTGGATATTTTATAAATTTTTATTTTATTTTTTAATTTTTTAATTTTGCTTGAAACCAATGGAATTTTATCTTTTATATTCGCCATTGATATTTTGAAATGGGATTTAGTTTTATAAGATTCATATATTTCAATTTTTCAATTGATAATTTTGATTGATTTTATATATTTAAATATATATATATATATATATATATATACATTAAGAAATTTTAGAACTTTACAGTATTTAATAAATTATGCTATTTAAATGTTTATAGATTGATTATCAGTATAAATATGATTTTTTTGTGATATAAAAATGTTATAAAAATATATTTTTATAATATGATCGATAATTACAAAAAAGAAAACACGATAACAGTTAATGAACTATTTGCTTTGTCTTCCAGTAGAACTGTCTCCGTTTAAATCCTACATAGTTTGCAAAATAAAAATTTTTGGAACTTAATGCATGTTTATATTATTATTTGTGCTCATATATTTGTATCATTTTCGCAATTTTCAAATAGGAAGTTTTGACTCTTTTTAAGCTGTTACTACATATATAATAAATAAAGAAATATTTTTTAAGGCAAGTGATTTTAATTAGAATTTTTTATACAAAAGGTAAATTTATGAAACCGTATAATCCGGCGTATAACGCACACTTTTAACGCAAAAAAAGATCGAAATTTACGGGTGCGCGTTATACGCCGGATATAAAAACGATAGCTTTAAAAATATAGAAATGATGAGAGAGAGAGAATGAAAAAAAGTAGAATGCTACATACATCGGAATACTGTTTATTTACTGTTAATACTGTTTCAAAAGAAATGACATTCCTTATAAACATAAAGAGTTTTGGTATACTATTTTTTCAAATGCATGGTATATTATCTCGAACACAGGACTTAAAACATAAAAGCATTGCTCATGAACATTTCAGGTTTCTGCGTAAAAAAGGGAGGGGGTGTATGTTTTACGGCGAATATTCTTAAAAATTAATAAAAGCAGCTTGAAAGTGCAGTTGCACATTATACGCCGGATGGCATGGTACATTTTTTATTAAGTTATTAAAATTAACTCATGAACTTTTCTAATTTATTTCAACCAAAGTGTATTGTATTTTAAAAAGTACTCTAAATAGTTTTCTTGAGCAATCAACATAGATTATAGAGAAACTGCATTAAACTCTGTATTCAACTAAACAAAAGAATATAAACAATTTATTTATAAATTACATACATAAATAATGCTTCATCTTTTTAAAACAGTTTAAATAAATGCACATTAAAATAAAAAATCTTAAAAAAATTATTTTAATAAATTTCTATTTTGTTATTTAATAGATTTTTTTTTCAAAGTAAAAAATATCAATATATGTTCTCGATAAAGCCAAGGGCTGATACATATTTTTTCCTCTCTCATTTTCCTTTCAGGAATGATTTACCGCACGGAATGTGGGGTTGATTTATACATGCAATTTTTCTTGACATTATGTCACATAAATTTTTGGCCGACCAATCTTGCAAGACCTGAAAGATTAGAGTCACAGAAAATAGCGATGTAGCTCTTTCGTTTTAAAAAATATGTCTAAACACTTTATACATATATGTTCTATCCGTCTGAGGCTTGTTATTCAAACTTTTTATCAAGCCTCACAGGAGTTTTGGATTATTTGCCATTTGCCATCGATTGAAATAATGTTTTCACTTTTATATGCATTATGTTTAATTCCTACTTTTCTATTTAAGAAAGAAATATTTTCAGAAATATGTGGTGATCCAATTTACAACAAGTATAATTTCAATTCAAAATTTGGTCTTGAAGGTAATGTCA
>BMAU01007899.1:0-17095 GCA_019973935.1 Trichonephila clavipes | reverse complement strand
TATTAATCTTATTGGGGAAATATTAAATTTTATAGGAAATTGCAAGTGTACGAACGACGCTTGTGGCCCACTTGTATGTATATATATATATATATATATATATAATCCAATATAAAAGAAAGAATTTTTTGCAATATATAATCATATACATATACATACACATATATATAAATTTATACATATATATACATATACACAAATACATACATAAACAAAAATATAAAAATAGATATATAGTTATATACGTAAGATAACTAAAAGTAGGAAGGAGGCATATAGTATAAAGACAAATTCCTGGCTTTAGGAACCAGGATTGCAGGTTTTAAACAAGTTTTGCGGCGCCAACCTTCACCTGTAATTTGTCATACTATGTACCAAGAGGAAAGGAAAGAGTTATATATGTAGAATTTAAATATTAAAAAATCATTAAACTAAATAACATATGAACATAAACACAACCTACTAAATCGAAGTTAAATCGATGGCCAAGAGTGCAGTAACGAGTTCCCGCCAAATAAGGAGAGCAGAACCGCATAAAGTTAATTGCGATACGATATAAGAAACGATTAATTGCGATACGATATACGATAATAAGATATATATATATATATATATATATATATATATATATATATATATACTTTTAAAAAATCATAAAAATAAAAATCATATAAAATTAGCGTAAAATATAAAAAAACTCAAAAAAAAATATATATATTAAAATTTTTTTAAAAAATAAGCATGTGGCGCCATCTCTATAATAATTGTAGGATAAATTAGATATTGTCTAAATTTAAAAAAACATTACAAAACATAATAACAGTAAATAATTACAGTAATACAAATTGTATCATAAAAAACCATTATAAATATAATTACAAAGAAAGTTAGCAGGGTATCCATGTTCAATACAGTGATTAAAAAATTTTTAAGATTTAAAAATATTAGCTTTATCGCTAACTAATACATTATTGCGATAAATATAGTTAAAAATAATATTTTTATATATAGATATTGATAAATTAGAATTCCAGAAAGGCACTTTGATGATATTAAAATTAAAGGCATCTCTTTTATCATAAATATTACTATGTAGTTTCAAATCCTTAATATATAGTGATACATCTAGGTAATTTGTTTTGATTGATTATTATTAATTTTGACCAAGTTTAAGTAGGACGGATAAAAATTAATAATGGGATTTTAAATTATCATTTTTGCAAAATAATTAAATCATCAATATATCTAAAATGTTGTAGTCATTATTAATAAATATAATTCCTATTCATAAAAAATGTAAATAAAAAGATTGAGGCCAAACTATTACTAGCTGGGCCCCTTTGTGGGAGTCCTTCTCTTATTTATATAAAGAACATTAAAAAAATTGATGTAATTTTCTTTTAAAACAAAATCTATGAGAGTTAAATTTGTTAAAATTAATATTAAGGTTATACATACTGTAGTTTTCAAAAAATTACTGGAATAATATCATATAAATCAATGGAATTGAAAAAAGATCTTTAAAGTCATAACTATGAACAGAATAAATATTTTTTATTATTAAAATCTATAATCTCTTTACTATTTTTAATTATAGCTTTATTACATTGCTGATTAATAAAGTTTTGTTATAATATTATGAAGTAATTTGCCTGCAGTAGTAATATATGTTCTAAAACCATTTGTCACAGTTCTAAATTTAACTGACTTTTATGGAATTTTGGAGTTAAAAATATATGGATACTTAATTTAGGAATACAATAACCTAATTTTTTTTTATAAATAGCAATAATACGATTACTAGTTTCATTATGTGACAAATCTAATTTTTAAAAGAAATCCATTATTAAGAAAGTGATCATAAAGAATATTATAATAAAAATACTTACAAATCACAGCATAGTTACTGGGTACTTTATCAATGTAAACTATGATAAAATTCTTTTGTAATTCATAAATTTTCTGTTTTATATCTTTTTAAAAGTAGTTTCATATTGAGAATGGTAGCTAAAATTCATAAGGTCTTTTAAAATATTGTACTTATACTCATCAAATGCCTCAATAGGTAGTCCAAATTTAATTGCAGATTTTGTAATAAAATTATCTATATCTTTACTAATTTGTTTTTAACAGTATTATTGTTATTAGAAACATTTAATCTAAAGAAACTGAATTGCCTTTGCTCATTATATCTTTTAAAAGAATATTATCATTGATTATATCTCAGTTGCAGTAATTACATGTTTATGATGACCATCAATAAAATCATTATAGTTTTTTACATATACAATCTTCTATATTAATGAGGGCGAACTATTGTTGTAATTAAAGATAAATCTGCCCATCGTTTTGTTATATCTTTCTTTACAACGACCTTTCTAACCGGAAGAAGTGACAAATATTCATCGTTTATTCATGAATAATAAAGTGCAGTACTCTGTAATAGGATCATTAATTTTCTCAACATTAATATTGAATTTATTAACTAGATAGTTAAGAATGTCTTTAATAATGTGTACTGCACTTGATAGGCCCAACTTTAAGGGAATCATTATTTAAGGTTTCATATAACAATGCAATTTCATGTTTATTAAGACCAAACATGAAGTATTTGATCTTCTTGATATTAAAGTTTTCAAAATCATCAATAAGAACTCTATAATATTGTCATTTAATGAATTTTTTATCTCTATTTTTCCTTTTAGTTCTATTACTTCTAGATTTTCTTTTAGGGTATTGTTTAATTTATTGGCATTATAAAATTCTTTATTATTATTCTGTAACATTATTATTTGCCAAAGTATTTTTAGCAAAATACAAAACATTAAGGCCATATGGATAGATTGTATTAAAACTCCTAATAAAGTGATTTTCCCTATAATCTGTGTAGTAATTGGAGTAATTTTAATGATACAGTTCAACATTTTGAAATCATGCATATGAAAGTGTCTAAGTTCAATTTTGTTAAATTGTGGAGTATTAAGAATTTAACATCCTGTCTATGCTGATTAATCCTTAAGTTAATAGTATTGGAGTCTGTCCAATATATTTATATTGACATACTTTACAATTTAAAAAGATAAATACAATTAAAGGTTTTACAAATGTTAAATTTAGAATCACAATCATATTGATCCATATTTAACATAGTACATGTCTTACATCTGCTATCTCTACATTTATTGAATTTTAATTTAAGACTATTATAAGGTTGAGTTTTATCAAAATTATAAGAAGATAAATTATCAATAATTCCATGAATAGCAGGACTCTGAGTGTAACATTTATTAATATTTTGAGAAATGTGATTACTAGAATCTAACAACTTTTGTTTATAATGCATATGATGGCCATTAATGAATTTTTTGTTCCAAAAAATTCTAGTCTTGAATAGTTTAATATTAGAATTACTATTATGATTATTTAATTCTTTAACAGAACTCAGATCCTTTCCAAAATTAAAGTTGTTATTGGAGAAAGAGGGAGAGTTATGAAATTCCCTCATCCTAATAACTAACAAGTCAAAATAAATTTCTTTATATATATATATATAATATATATAATATATATAATATATATATATAATATATATATATATATAATATATATAATATATATAATATATATATATAATATATATATAAATACAGACTCCCACAAACGAAATAAATAATTTTAAGCAAAATAAATTATACTTTTGTAATAAATACTTATTTTTTAAATTTTAATAAAGAAAAAATAGAGGTAAATTACAAAAGTTAACTATAAATATTGATTTATTTCTTAGGTCTCGCCTTTACTGTACCTAAAGCTTTTAAAATCAATTCAAAGTTGAGATGATTTAATATTTTTGCCTATATATACAGCATACTATATATGTGTGTGTTTACGTTACAAGACTAAGTTAAACTACGAATAAAATTTATTCCAAGTCTTATGTAAAAAAGAAGTAGGTATTTCGAGAAAGAAATAACTGTGTGAGACTATTTTATTCAGACGATTCTTCTAAAAAAAACTGTCGAATTCTTCTTGTTTTTTTAACGTTTTAATCTCTGTCTCACTTCTGTCTCGCGTTCCTTCTATATCTGATCTGAGGTCGAGGCTGTCGGTCAATTCTCCCGTCTCAATAAAAGCAATCCACTGTTTATTTTGTCAGGATCGTTACAGAGCTTGCTTCCCATTTAAATAAAAATCATGATTAAAAAATCTAAGTAATATTTTTAATAACATAATTATTAGTTGTAATGCTAGATTTTTAATAGGTAGAAAAATGACAGGTAAATGGTGAATTATAAAATAAATGGATGAATTTTCTGGAAGTCGATAAAAAGCCACACAATATGACAATGAATATTCATGAATATTCATCTTCATGAAGATTGCACAGAAGGACACATTTCCGAATGAAACTCTAATGTGAGCCTGAAATTAAACGATCAACTAAGAAAATAATAAATATATTGAAAGTATATGAAACCCTTTTTCATCTGCTTTACCAAGAAAATATTTATAAAATTGTCATTCGAAATTTTATTGTATCCATAGCTCTATGTCATTTTGTCGAGTTTTAAAAGAAAGTGGTAAACTTCCTCAAAAATGTGAACTTCATGCAAATTTTTCTTTATGCAACAGTATAAATTTTAATTATTCTTTTATTGCATTAAATTTTTAAAACACTGAATAAAATAAAAAATTAATAAATAAAACTAGGCTTAAAAGTATGTCATAGGAAATAATTATAAACTCACCAAAACAGTAATCAGAATTGATTTAAACATAGTGATTGTTTACAACAGACTTAAAATCTAATAAATAATATATTCTTTGTTCGTTTCTCCCTTCTTTTACTGGCAGACTAAAAATATTCTACATAGTTTTTCGGATGATAAAATGGAATTTCTTTTTGACCACCTGGCGTAAGAATTTTTTTCATGTGTGCCTTTGTCATCTGTTAATTAAACTTTGATTTTATTTGTTTAGAATATTCTTATCGAAATAAAGTTCTTTTCACTGTTGAGTAATAATAACAATAGATTACAACGAAAGCTGAGCAGATGTGAAAAATTTGTGTTTCCTCATTATGTAAAGATTGGTTTGATTCAAAGTTAATATGTCAATAAACTTTCCCAATTATTAGATGTTATTTTTAACAAGATTTCATGAAGATTGCATATATTATTTTAGTACTAATAAGTTATGCTTTAATTATAAGAAAGTGTGCATTTTTCCATTTCTGAAATTTATATCTAATAAGCGGAATATCAGCTGATGATATTATTACTATTTATTTTAAATATTTAATTAAGAAAATTAAAGCAATGAGTTTGTGTTTTAGATATCAAGAAGGTTTATTTATCTGAGCACACGAATAAATGTTGATGAAAATATTCTATGATAACGAAAGACAGAGAAAGTATTCTTGTAGGAGAAATTTGCACGTTTTGAAAAGATGAATTTTATAAATTATAAGTTATTTTATACATATAATTTAATATACATGGTATTTTTTCCTGAATTATTAACTTTTTCATTTTCTAAGCCTAGATAGATACATTTTTCAAATGGAAAGAGAAAAATTTAATTAAATGTTGTATATTTGGATTTGTTATAATTTTTATGACTAAAACACTCTAGGAATGCATTGTACTCTAACATTACTAGCATTTATTTCATTATTCTGTTTATTTATTGTTAAAATTTTCATACAAATTAAGAATATTTTAATTTATCCCACATAATTTAAAACTTTATAAAGGGTGTTTTTTTAGAGGTATAGAAATTCAAATTGCAATAAAACACGATGTATTATTCGATTGACATGAATTTTATTTATTAGAAAGATAATCTTGTGGCATTACATTTTAAATATGATTTCTGGCATATGACTGCCACGGCTGACTGGGATGTAGTCCAATCTGGACGTCCAATTTTCGATGACTTTTTCCAACATTTGTGGCCGTATATCGGCAATAACACGGCGAATGTTGTCTTCCAAATGTTCAAGCGTTTGTGGCTTATCCGCATAGACCAATGACTTTACATAGCCCCACAGAAAATAGTCTAGCGGTGTTAAATCACAAGATCTTGGAGGCCAATTCACAGGCCCAAAACGTGAAATTAGGCGGTCACCAAACGTGTCTTTCAATAAATCGATTGTGGCACGAGCTGTGTGACATGTTGCGCCGTCTTGTTAGAACCACAGCTCCTGGACATCATGATTGTTCAATTCAGGAATGAAAAAGTTAGTAATCATGGCTCTATACCGATCACTATTGACTGTAATGTTGTGGCCTACATCGTTTTTGAAGAAGGATTCCACCAGCCCATAAAGCGCACCAAACAGTCAGTTTTTCTGGATGTAAAGGTGTTTCGACATACACTTGCGGATTAGCTTCACTCCAAATGCGGCAGTTTTGTTTGTTGACGTAGCCATTCAACCAGAAGTGCGCTTCGTCGATAAACAAAATTCGCTTATGAAAATCGGGAACAACGGCAATCTCGTTTTGGGCCCATTCGACGAATCTACGCCTTGCTTGATGATCGTTTTGATGAATTGCCAAACCAAACTGAGAATAAATCACTTGACAGTTGTTAAATCGGTCGCCATCTTGAAAAGTAATGCCAACTTAAACTTCTATACCTGAAAAAAAAAACACTCTTTACTTTCCCACTGAAAAATTAGTAATTATGGTCTTCAGAACCATTGTTCATCTGTCATTTTTTGTGTGTTTGCATATTCAAGTATCATCGAAGTTACTTATTTTTGTACATACTACATACAATTTTCCCGCCCACACGAAATAGTGGTTAGTAACGCCGACTGCTGGGTCGAAAGCCCATCCTCGAGTCACGGAGAAGGCATTGATGTTAGTAAATGCATAGTTAAAGTGTAACAGGGAGGGAGGGGGCCCTCTATATATTTGGTGAGACCAAAGTCCTCTCGAGAGGTTAGTGGTACATGAAGAGGGGTGGGGGTCTTTGGAAGTTCTCACAAAAATTGGGGTTAAACGGGAAGAACTCATACTGTAGTAGTATCGAGTTAGAACATTTTTAATGCAAAACTGATCCCTTTTGCAACATTTTGAAATTCAATATTTTAAAGTTCTCTGAATACTGTTTTTTAATTCATTTATAAGCATAATTTAAATTTAAATTTAGGCAGATTTTAACTAATGCAAAGATAACTGATGCTAATAAGTTGCTCAATGCTGTATGCCTCTTACAATATAATGAAATTCAAATTGAACACTTTTGTTTTAGCTGTTATAAATTTACCATACTGTTTTGTGAACCGATTTTTGTGAATATACGTTTGATAGTGGCAAGTATATTTAATATAATGACTATTGCACATCTATCTTTAAGAATAGTTGACTAATACTCGTTAGAGAAAAAATAGAGTAACAGTTGATCTTTTTAGTTAAATAACAAGAGTTGCACAAATTATATATATATTATTTTTAATTATTAAATTACAAATATCTACACTACGAAACATTTCGTGAAGTGATAGGACTGATGAAGTAACATCCATTAGAATAGAAAAAAATCCTTTCTAACAATAATAATGAAAAATTTAGAATCTAAGTACTGATACAAATTCTCGAACAGATAAATTTTTTTTCATCATTCTTTAATAAGTCTGTACGTTTGGCTCATTTTTATCTCTCAGAGATTTATAACATTCAACTACTAAATCATCAGATTTTGTTTAATTAATTCAGAAACTTCAATTGGAACTGATCGTTCTGATGAGAAAGATTCCCTTAAAGTTAAAGTACCTAAGGAAAATTCGAGCATTCTCAATCAAATAAATAAATAAATAAATATATATATATATATATATATATATATATATATATATATATATATATATATATATATATATATATATATATATATATATATACGAAATTGCTTTCTGACTCGCTAGGTTCTTCTTTTTTGTAGTTTCTTTTTTATTTCTCTCTAATTTTGTTCTTCATGTTCAGGTTTTATATTTTTTATTATGCTATTTCTTGTTATGTTCTTTATCTATTATTTCTTATTTTTGATATATAATACATATTTATTTTATATATATTGTATGCATTCATTTGGCTGCTTTGCGTCTATCTATGTATAAATATATTTCCTAATGAGATTGTTCAGTTATGGATGTAGTCAATATAGAGTATGTTTGCTTATAGCGAATTTTGAAATCGCCATTAGATTCAAAATCTTGTCTATGAATGTTTTTCTTTTATGAAGTTTAATTTGGCTTTGTTCATTTTCCTTGTGTGTTTATCTTATTTATATAAAAATATTATGCCAACTTCGGATTTTGTGCCTATAAAATAATCGTGGATATGTTGTCTATGAGTGGATTAGATTTTTTGGAGTTATTGCTCGTTTTGTTTCACTTTATATTATTGTGATTGAAAAAATTTTTGCTAATGATGTTTTATTTGGGTCTTTTCAATGTACCTTCAACTTTTAAATAACTATGAATTTGAAAAATAACAAGTTTTATGCGACTGGCAATTTGTTATACCAGGGTATGACATTGCTCGATGGTACAGTATAATGGTATCTGTACCATCGTCATCCATTTACCATTTTATGAGTCCTTATATATAGTTTTGGAATATATTTAGGTATGGCTTTAGATAGTTGTGGAGATGGGCACAAAGGTTCTGAGTTGGCATATAAAAAAACTATAAATTTTTTAATACAAAAAAATGTATGAATTGTTTTGATAATCATAATTTTTCTGCTTACCCTTCTGTATCTAAACATTCTTGTGTTAGAATTTTTAAAACTCGAATTTTTTGGAACTCTAAATATAAGAATTTATCTCGTACAGCAAAACGAAATATTCATGTTTTCGATCGTATGGATAAAAATCAAAGAGATAAGGATTTTAGTAACATATTGGAAACTAGGTTTTTCAGAGATATTCATGTTTTAAAACTAAAATTTAGATCTTGCACTGATAAAAGATGCAAGGCGTGTGGCATGATGAGTGATGAATAGTTGGATATGGATGCAGGTTATATATTTTGTAAGATTTTTAACTGTGTTTACAAAATGACATGCAACATATGTAAATTCGCTTACATAGGTCAGACTTCAAACACTATCAATATTAGATTAAATCAACATAGGTCTGATACAAGGAAATTTGATTACAACAAAAACCAGGCTAAGATTGAGATAGGACACTTTCATAAACATGGATTCAATAACATAACTGTACATATACTTAGAATAGTGCCAAATATTAAACAAAGATTATGGTTCGAAAACTTTTTATAGGTTCATTTAGATCATATTATCCTTATGGTTTGAATGTTATATGGAAAGGTGAAAGTGTCTTATTAGCTTTTAAACAAAAATCCGAGGATTCATTATATATTCCGAATTTTGATAAATCTATTGATAATAGTAATAATATTCGTTTAGCGAGAATTTCAAGAGCTAAACGTAGAAAAAGAGTTACTAGAGACATGTCAACCCTCAAGAATTCTATGTTAGAATTAGCTGTTAAATTTGATGATAACTACAACACAGGCTTAATTAAATCATTTATGTTTGGCATGTGTGAATAAAGCTGAAATTAAAATTATGACAGATATTTTAAGCAGATATAAATTTCAGGATTCTCATGGTATGCATATGATTCGAGACCTTAATAACTATTTAGTACAAAAAATGAATATTAAATTAGATGCAAGTGAAAATTACTCTACAGAATATTGTACATTATTATTTATGAATAAATCCTTTAACAAAATTAATTTTTCAAGTATATTTCAAAAATATCAATCATTTTTTCCTATTAAAAATATTATTATTAAAAAGGCTTTCAAATACAACAAGAAATTTGGTAGATTTATATTTAATTATAATCAAATCTCGGAGCTCCTAAGTTCTGAATCATGTAGATGCAATCTATATCGAGACTATATTGATGATTATCATCAGCACGTTGTCACAGGAGACCTTAGCATCGTGAAAGATGATTTGTTAAGAAATTTTATGGAAAAAGGTACCAGTTTTAGACTGATGATCACAAAAAATAAATCTAACGTTATGAAACAAATCATAAAAGATTTAGATAAATTCTACCTTAAAATTGCAATTAAATACGGAATGCCGATTGAAGCATTCAATCAATTTAGATCTTATGTAGCAACAGAAATTCGGGAATTAGATTTCACTGTAGAAAATGAAATTATGTATAAAGATCTTAAATCATCAATAGAAAATATCCAAAATGACTTCGTGATTACATATGTTGATAAGGTCTCTGCTAATTATGCCATAATTTGTAAATACTTTTACAGTAAATTATTATGTAACCACATTTTAAATAATAATTCCTTTCAAAAATCAATTCACATTAATAGAGAAGATGATAATCGCGTCTTTTAGCTTTGAACAAAAAGACTGAATATTCATCTAAATAATATTAAATATCGAAGTATTCTTTTAACACCAAAATTTCATAAAAGCCCTATAAAATTCCGTAGTATCACTAATGGATACAATACATATATCACGAGGTCTGGGAAGATCTTACAATCTCTTCTTCAAAATCTAATTGATAATTTACAAAACACGGCAAATAATTAAAAATAGCTTAGAGATTGCTAGAGTTACTAAGGATATGTTAATTTTTTCCATGCATGGCTCTTTGATTTCGAGATCTTTAATTCTATAGATATTGACGATATGATTAAGGTTCTAACAGTTAATTTATGATAAATATGAATTATATACTTCAATGAAAAGATAAATTTGATATTCTTGTTAATCTCGTATTAAAGAAAATTTCATTGCATTTGATCAGAATCTATAAACAGATCAAAGGATTACCTCAGGGTAGTCCAGCTGGTAATTGTTTAGCGAACCTATATTTACATTTTTTGAAATAGATCAGGTTGTAAATGATTCTTACTTAATTTATCGTTATATAGATGATATAATAATTTTTGGTAAAAATAATGAATAAAAACCAAATATTACGTTCTACCTGATTATCTCAAGCTCCTCAAAACTAATCTCAACTCTAATATGGTGGAATTCTTGGATTTAGACTTGCATCTTATTAACAATAATGTAGTCAGTAACATTTTTGACAAAAGAGATTCGTTTAAGTTCCATATAATTAAAATTCCCGTATGGAATAGTAATTTGCATATATCAATTTACAGAAATATCATTTTGAATTTTTTATTTAGAAATGATAACTTAACTACCCACAAAATAGATAAATACAATAATATAAAACAATTTTTTCAATGTTGTTTAGATCATGAATACCCTTTTAATTTCTTAATAACTTATATTCATCACAAATACATTAACCGTCTTGCTACTTCCGAATTCCAAAACCACCACACAACAATAGGATTTGAAAGTCAGCATGTTAGTGGTCTTGCTGTGAAGTTTATATCATAACACTCATATCACAGTTTACATTTTTTCCACGCACATCTTGAACATCTTACACATTGTTGACAACCAACCAAATTAGAGCCTAGCAAATTTACATTTTTGACAATCAACCAATTCAAATTATACCGTATTTGATTGTCGTCTTTTTATACCTGTCTTTGCTGGCTGGTTTAAAAAGTCAGCTCAAAAGATGTGTTCATGTATTTTCGAATTTTTATGTATTTTCGAATTTTTAGTTTGGTGAATAATCGATTTTCATTAATGTCAAGACGCTTGATTCTCCTCGTAAAAGCTCTGTGAGTAAAGAAATTTTGTTAAATTATTTCTTGAAAGATACTTTTCTTATGTAATTGTTTTATAGCATTTTTCTACTTTTCTTACGTAATTATTTTGTGATTTTTCTGCATTAAGAGTTTGGGAGAGTTTGTTACATAATAGTAATGAGTGGTTTTTTCATACTCTTTGAGTTATCCAAACTCTGAAGTTTTGTTTATTTTATTTTATTTGGTTTTCCTACCGAGTTGCAAAGGGGGAAGGTTGGCGCCTTCAAACTAGTTTAACCCCACTTATTCGGTCCTAAGTCCGAAATTGCTTTCTGACTCGCTAGGTTCTTCGTTTTTGTAGTTTCTTTTTTTATTTCTCTATAATTTTGTTCTTCATGTTCAGGTTTTATATTTTTATTATGCTATTTCTTGTTATGTTCTTTATCTATTATTTCTTATTTTTGATATATAATACATATTTCTTTTATATATATATATACTCGATTAAATATATATTTTTAAAAACTCGTACTTCCAAACAAAGCTTAAGATAGTATTCTTAAGAATCCAGGCTGTGATGTCGCCCCCCTCAGCTGAAAATCTCCTTGATTATCAACGTGAGGTAGAGGTGTAGGGTTAATGGAAGAACTAGGAGCCTGCCTAATCTTAATATGACTTTATTAAGATTTTTAACTTAAACCTTTAAAAAATTAGATTATAATAATATATGTGAGAGAATCTACGGTGGCAAAACACATACTATATAAATATTACCGAAATTACTTAACCCGGACCACCATCTATAACTGAATCACCTAAACTCAGTTCCAATACTATCACAGATCTTAATATTAAATAGTCAATCCTACCTTGATGTAGTCTGAAGAAGCGATCACAATAATCCTAGATGAAGTTGCGTAATTACTCGAGTGCAATGGTATGTACTTCGACTTAATTGCTCTTTATCACATGTAATTTCTGTTAGCCGCCACGTAACGTTTTACAAAATCTCTTCACGTTTGAAACACGGATTATCTTTTCATTCCACCAATTGCTCCCTCGCTTACTCTAACTTCTAATATTTAAAAGCTTCCTAATTTGCATCTTTTTTTCACGCTTCACTTCTTGGATTTGGTTGGAAAAGAGTTGCCATTAATTCTGGCCCCAAAGAACCCAAAGGACATGTTAATGAAAAGACGCGTGAGCCCGTCACAAACCCTTCCAAGAAGCAAAATGTGATTTATTCGAGGGTCTTAATGGCCCTTAAGAAATTACGAGCATAAATTTTATTTTTATACTTCTAACTTTCCATGCCCTATTTAAACTTTGCCTTCGAATAGTCATTCTAACCATTAATTTCCAATATTCAACTTAAACTTTAATTTTCACTATTCATCTTAAGTTTAATTTTTAATATTCCTTCTTAATTTGAACTGTCGACAGCCACAATAAATGTTACTCAATTAACTAGACCAACATTAACAGTTATGTATTTTAATCACGGTAAATTCTTTTTTTACAAAATAAATGGGCGTGCCCCATCCGGGCAACGGACTGAGGAAAAAACCATATATGTCTTAGTTGGAAAAACGATCGCCGGACGCCCCTTAACTAACTTAATTCTATTTAATGCTACTTAAAAACTTTTACAATCTTTCTTTCTTTGTACTGCACATCCATCCTTTCATCTTAACAAACATCTTTGAAAATTGGCTTTCCACATAAAATTCAGAGTCACCCTGAAATAAAAACTCTTTAAGTCACTGAGAATAACAAATTTTGCACATAATACCATTACATTCAACATTTTTTATACATTATATATCACCTTTAAATTACAACTAATTTTTCATATACACTCTGTCGCAAAAAATATATGCACCCAGAAGAAATTGAGCTACATTCACGAAATTTGGTATGCATGTAGTGTATATGAAAATAAACAAATGATTAAAAATTCAGAACAAAATATCATTTTTATTAAGCGGTTACAGCTTGCAAAGGTTAAAAATCAGTAAGTAGTAAAGCCACCTCTGGCAGCTATACAAGCGCGAAATTCGGCGTGGCATCGATTCAATTAGATCACTTATGACCCCCTGTGGAAGATCCTGCCATAGTCTTTGCATCTGCGCAGTTAATTCTCCTGTATCTCGGGACGGCTGCAGTTGCCTTCCCAGCGCGTCCCAGACATGCTCTATTGGCGAAAGATCTGGTGACCTGGCAGGCCATGGTAGGACGTCATATCCTTGAAGACATTGTTGGGAGAGTCGCGCAGTATGTGGACGAGCATTATCCTGTTGATAAATGGCACCTGGGCGACTTGATAGCATGGGTAGCACAATCGGCGTTAAAATATCGTCCACGTATCTGCGAGCTGTCAAAGTGCCTTGAAGGACCACTAAAGATGATCGTGTGTCCCAAGAAATTGCTCCCCACACTGTCACACCTTGTGAAATTGCTGTATGCCGCTCGACAATAAATGCCGGATCGGACCGCTGGCCGGTGCGCCTCCAGACACGTGTGCGGTGGTCATCAGCACTGAGACTGAATCGGGATTCATCACTGAAGATGACACGTCTCCAGTCTGTCACACTCCAAGTTGCCCGAGGTCGGCAAAAATCCAGTCGACACTGCCTATGATGTGGGGTCAGTGGTAAGCGTCTTAGCGGACGTCGGCTCCTCAAGCCAACTTCGGTCAGTCGTCTCACTTATGGTTTCTCTTGATGGCACTGGATGTCTGGAAGGAGGTAAGTGGCGTTGAATCGATGCTAGCGACGTTGTTGGTGCCGAAGTGGCCACTCTTCTGATTGCACGATCCTCGCGATCATTTGTGTTCCTGGGACGTCCTGACCCTCCGCGACGGTACACTCTACCTTCTGTGATCCACTGTTGCCAACACCGAGCAACTACCATATCGCTCCGACCGAGGTGGCGGCCGATACGTCTATTCGACCAACCTGCTTCTCTGAGGCCTATTATACGGCCCCTATCAAAGTCCGTCAGCTGCTCGTACTGCCGCCGGTTACGTCTTAGAGGCATCCTAAGTCTCAATATCGTCTATCAAAGTCATCAGATTCGTTTGGATAGCCGTACGGCGCTCGTACTCATGCTTTTAAACTCTCCCAGTTGCGCAACTAATATGCGCATAGCACACTTAGCCTTGTCTCATTGGCTTCGAAATTTTAATCATTTGCATATCTCTTACCAGACTACATTCTTGCCGAGTTTCGTGATTGTAGCTTGATTTCTTCTGGGTGCATATATTTTTTGCGACAGAGTGTATATCCCCTCATCTGGCTTTTCTAATAAACTTCCCCTCAAATCGCGCAGCGCCGTTATTGTTATTGCTATTGTTAGTAGACTGTCTACGCCAGTGCTTCTCAAACTGTCGGGCGCGCCCCCCTGGGGGGCACGATGACCTTACGAGGGGGGCGCGAGCATATCGAAAATAAAAGATTTAAAAAATAATTAGTTTACTGGAATGAATTAAAAAATACTTTCAGACATAAAATAAAAAATGCACTTTTACTCTGATATAATTTATAGGCGATATTAAGCCATCAAAAATAAAAACTTCTTCAATACCTAATTAGCTATCTTTGATCCTATAACCAAATAAAAAACTTTTATTTGATTTGCTGTCATCCCGTGATGAGAGATTTTTTTATTACGCTTTTTTTTAACCTAACATACTACTCTTTCAGAGAAAAACCAGATCCCGGACCCAGAATCGAAAAACTTTAGGAACATAAAAAATTCATCACTGTCATTATTTTTGAAATACTGCACATTATAGCTGTAATCTGTTTGACCTTCTAAGTTATTGGTACAGTTAGTTATGACCCCTCTCTTACGTGTTCTCTGTTGCACTTTTTTTCATGCAAAAGAGTTTTATGATATTTGGAAAACCACGGAGAGCACACACACACACAAGCACATGAAGGATTACTTGGCCAAGACATATTTTTATAAATATTCTCAATGTATAAAAGCATAACGAAAAACGTTTCACACAATTTTTTAGCAGTAACATACATATTATCATAATGAAAATACTTTTTACCCGGAAGTGGTCGCGCGGGACACATAGATTACAGAAATCGTTAATTCTGGCAAAACTGTTTATTTATTACCAAAGAAAAATTGAAAAGTCATTGAGAGTAGGTAAGTAAACTTTCTCTTAGCTAAATTATTCACTGGAATCATGATTTGTATCGTGTACAATAAAATAATTATAAAAAAAGGATTGGGGTGACTCAATAACCCCGACCGTACCGAGTGCGCGCCTGCTCCCGGTTTAAAACATGTTGAAGTCTTTCTCACTTTAAATATTAAAAATAATACAATTATTCTTCATCGATATTTTATATTATTGATCATTATTTAACATCAGTGGCGCACACAAGGGGGGTCCGGATCCCCCCAAAACCCTTGATTTTTTCCGGATTGATTATAATTCTAAGTTTATAGTACGCAAAATTTAGTTAAGTATTTGTTATTAATGATTAATTTTATTAGTTAATGATAATTATTTATTCAAGAATTAGTTTTTTACTGTGTTTTGTTCCCGAAAATCGACAAAATCAAAAGGAACCTTATACAAGATTGGTGAACTTTCGACCCCGGACCCCCTTGAAAAATTCCTGTGTGCGCTACTGTTTAACATAAATTATAAATGCTAATTCTGTGAGGCTTAAAAGTACAATTCGCTTAAAACTAATTATAATTTGAGCAACGATTTTAAAAAAATCATTTTACGTTTTTGTAAACATTGTCGAGCACTTGGCTTTGCTTCCATTACAATTCAGCTATTATATCAATAATGTTTTATTTTCTTATAAATGAACTCGAGCAAAGAGCGGACACTTCAGACGGTATACTTTTAATGTATCAGTGCTGCACAGAATATTTTATAACTAATTAATTAATACTAAATTAAGAACAAGTTTAATAAGTATTAATGACGTCCATGAGCTTTGTCTTGGAAAACAAAGTTTTTCAAAGGAATGCTTATGATTAGAAATTGACCCTCTGAGTTATTTTTCTCTATTTAGCAGATATCTATATTTTGTCTTCTAAGCAGCTACCGCATTTTGTAATATGTTCAATTTTAAAAATTAGAGAAAGGAAAAATAACATAATAATTATCCTATTATTTTATTTATTTATTTATTTTGCTTAAAAGTAGTAGTATACAAAATTTAATACTTATGTTACTAATTTGTATGGTTTATAATTAAGATCACCTATTGTAACTTTAGCGTCAAAGTGCATTATTATTGCATTCAGTACATTATTAATGTATAAGGGGGGCGCGAAAAAATTGTGATCGAAAAGGGGCGCCAGTATTGAAAGTTTGAGAAGCACTGGTCTACGCTGTGTTTCCCCCA
>BMAU01007897.1:32500-54783 GCA_019973935.1 Trichonephila clavipes | reverse complement strand
TTAGCGCATTGTTAAAGATGTAACACAGTTTTCCAGGGCGACCGAGAAAATTTCATGAAAAATACAGTAACTTTTTATGCTTTCGCGGCGGAGAATACGATAAAAGAACAAAAATTCTTTTGTAATTAGTCTGGTTCAAAATTCTGATAATTAAATATTATGTTCTAAGCAAAAGTAATTATCTGGTTTGTCACTTCAACCAAAATTTGTTACATTCAGGAAACAATAATAAAAATTATATATTTAATACCACTGAGTTTAACCACAACTTTTAAAGGGTAGCAAACTTCAGCTCAATGTTGACTGATTTTTGAATCGATCTCAATTTGTCGATCGCATCTCGCAATATATAAACGAACATTTAGATCGTATGGGTTAGCGCCGAATAAATACTCACCTGAAAAGATTATATCTCCTTGATTTCTTTGTGTTCAGTGCTGATGTCATTTAAGGGGTCAAATACCTTTTTAAAAGTTGAAAATGGTTAAAAATAGTGAGCTCCTTAAAAGCTCTATAATTTTTTTATTATTGTTTCCTGAATATAAATTTTGGAGGAATAAACAAACAGATATTACTTTACTTAAAACATAAATTCAACAAACGCACTGCTAATTAGGATAAATTTTTAATTAGATAATTACAAAAAGAAATTTTTGTTCTTTCGCAAGTGATATGCATTACGGGCACAGCTTTATAAAAGTTACCAGTATTTTGATGAAATTTTTGTCAGTGTTGGAAATTGTATTATCTTAAATGACTTAGCTGATTAAAATTTTAAATTGTTGAACAATCTAAAAATTCTGAATCAGAAAACCTTTAAAAACCGCCACCTTGATAGCCTAAAATCTTAAATTTTTTCTCATCGCGCCAAACCGGCCTGGTTATTTTAGCGAAGATACGATCAGATCTGCTCTTTACATTTTCCATCAGTTTTGAAAATACTACGCGCGTGACGAGTAAATGACGGTTCTGAAGAAAATGAGACAAACGCACACAGTTTTATATTATTTGTTACAGCTCCAATAATCCAAATTTGCTCAACTACGTGAAAAGCTTTAGTGTCAACAAACTCTCACTCTTTATCGTTCTTTGAGTAACTAAAAAACATTATATTATCATCGTAGTACAAGAATGAAACGATATCAAAAATGTTAAAAATAAAACAAATGTAACAGTGATAAAATAGTTAAAAATTTATAAATACTGTAACAATGTCTTGCTCAACAACTGTTTATTATAACATGTTAAACACTTGCGATATGAATGCATTATATCTGCCTCTTTTCAGTTTCCATTTACGAAGGGAAAGCTTTGTAATCGTATGCAGCTCAAACGCCTCTGTATGGGAGACAAAATGGGCCTCTGCAGTTCACCGTTAGTACGAGCGGTAGGGTTCGATCGTCGTCAGAATAGCGACGCATTCTTTAGTCTGCTTTGATACATCATTAAAAATATTATCCGGGCCCTCATTTGTAAAGATATGGTCATTAACGCAACGTGTATTTATGGACTTTGATAATGTTAATGGATTATTATTTTGCTTGTTCTCTTAGAATATTTGTAGAGTTTAGGTTGTGATAAACATTAAATATTATCCACAATGCCACCGGAGCTGCGTCTAAAAGCCACACTGCTCTTCTGGTTCATTGATTTTGATATTTAATATCAAAGAATTAGATCTATGACAAAAATCAGTAATATAATTCGTCGCTCGAAGGTACATGGAGGGTAATATTCAAACATTGCGATATCGCATATAGCATGTTTACTTATCGATTGCGCATCTGGTCGTCAGGATTAAATGAACATTCTGACGATCATCCTTCACGACTTATCACGAGCTTGCTTCGCTTGCCCTATTCTTTCGTACGAGTTTATCTCTTTTGAACATTATCGTTAACAATATCTGGTCTTTGAAACCGCATTATCTTCTTCATACGATGAGAATGTTTGGAATATTCTGATGCAAGATGACGAACGTGTTGAAAATGGCAATGCAAATTTCCATCTTCATAAACCGCCAGCTGAATCATTGTGTTCTTTTTTCAAACATTTCTTATCATGAAGAATCTTCCTTGTGGTGATCAGCTTTCATCTGATCTTACTGAAGAAATATCATCACTGCATCAATACAATTTCTTCTGTTTGTTTCCTATAGTATTGTTACACAACAGAGAATATTACATGTTTCATACATCCTCAATTCAATTGCCATATTGGAAAGAATTTCGTCAACGTTATCTTTCAAATAAGATCTCAGTATCGAAAGTTTTTAGCAAATTTCATTGTTGTCAGTAGCTCTGCCTATAATGCCATGATAGATTTTTCAGTAACCGGAGAGAGTCCATCATTGCGCAGTTGTCATTGCTGCACCCCCGGTGTCCGTTCATTGCGTATACAAAACGCCCGGTTTGCTGAATGGCTCTTTCAGTCGTTGCTTTTAGTTTTCGAATGAATATCATGCCTTACAGTTTTTTGAGTCAATCGAAAAACAGACAAATCTTCTGATCGAGCAAGGAAAAGTTGGTCATCATCATCAATATTTTTAAATAGCAAAGCTTGAATGTAAACAGATATAGTTAGTCAAACTAATTTATATATCGTGCCTGAGTCATCATGCTCAAGAATCAAATCTTGCTTTTTCAGATGTAATAGTTAGTATTTAGTGATTCGTCCACACTGTGGTAGCTTCAGAGCCCGTATGCATATTAAACAGTACTTCCTCTTTCTTAGACGCTTACCAGATGCAGTCTTTAGATCAAATGAATTGATCCTTCAAAAAGAGTAAAAAATGGTTCTCTTTCCAAAACTTATCTTGTGAATAAGATATGTATGAAAACCATCTTTGATCAAAACATTGAAGGGTATTCACGTGTTAGCAGAGTTCGCAAGCCAACATCGCAACGGTCAACGAATAACATTTGAAGCTTAGACCAGTTGATTTCGATACCGGTTCAGAACGAAAATATTGAAACAGAAATATATTGAAATATCAGTTTATCATTTATATTGAGCCAAACGTTTCGGAGTCAAAATAAACAATATAAACGCCTTTCACTTTTGCCTGGTCGACGCAACCAGCCTTCATTGGGAATATTCGCATTGTCGTTTCTTTTCTTTTAGACTCTTCAGAAAGGTTTACCTATGCGCCGTGGTCGGTCGTAAAAAAATGACTGTGCCTAAAAGGTATTTATCTTAACATCTGATGGTTTATGTTGTTCTCGATAATCTTATTCCTGATGCATTTTAGGTTTAAATGACATATTTATATAGTAATAGCAATAAATTATTATATTTCAGTTATCACTATAGTTATTTATGATTGTATGTTTCATTTTGTTTAATTTTCGGGTGGTTCAGAGCACTGCTAATAGGGAATATTGTAATTGGCAGTTATTTGAATAATTACCTCTTTTCAGCAACATGTTTTGTTGTTTGTATCATGTTAATCTTATATTTCAACAGAACCATTATAGATTTTTTATTTTGTTCACAATTGTCTGTTCCTTGGTCATTCGCACTGATTTCTCTTCAAATCAGTGTCTTAAAAAGAATAAAAACAAAACAATATTCTTGAAATTTTAAACATTACGATAATCATATATATTCGTTATTCTCTCAAATTTTTGCAGTAAATTTGAGAAACGACTTTTAAAAATACGTCAAAATTTGGGATAATTTTCAAAAATATGAAAATTAGCAGCTTATATCACATAGCAGAAAGAAATTGACTAAATTCATAAAATTACTTATTTGATATAAAAATGTTTCTTTTCATACACTTTTAAACCATTTAGGAGAAAAATATTTTTAAAATATTGCTGGATTACAATTATCCATAGCAACCAATAAAATGAAAGGAAAGCAAAATGTGGAAAATTAGCGTGGGGATATTGTGAGCAAAGAAGAAAGAGCAAGCAAATTTTTCTGATGTAACCATCACGTGATATGGGGTTATTTTTGTATGTTTGGGATGCGGGACAGCTGTTGCTCTTCGCCCAGCCTATTATGAAAGATTTAATAGATGAACTTACTCTCTTGATATACTACGACATCTGTACATGATATTTTTAGCGTACAGGGAAAGCCGATCGACGCTCTTCATGCCAGCTCAGTTGCCGTGAAAGTCCGCTAGTGGAACGGAGATGCGATATGGCGATGTCGTGTTATACGATCGCCGTATACACAGATATAATAGTTCTGATCAGCAAAAGGAACAGGCGCACCACGCTCGGTAAGATGTGGCAAATGTTTCTAGAAAGATCTCCCGACAAAATCGAATACACGATCGCCCGGGAGGAGACAGACGCAGACCTGTGTGTGTCCACGGACAGACAACCACCACTGCTTGTAATGAAATATGAGCTATCACGTAATGAATGGGAACAGGATCAAGATGCGATACCAGGAGAGGCTGTCATCGATTGTGATGCGCCAATGACTATTTGAAAGAGCGCGCTCGCTTATCCGAGAAAATGTTCAGAAAGGCGATTCCAGCAATAGGCCGGCCGCGATCATCGGCCGCGCCTGAGCATGTGGTGCCGCGAACAATTAGCAATAACGATACATTGACGAAGTTCTATTCATGCTCGTGAGACAGGCGATACCTCTTTATGGATTTAATTGACCGCCGATTGTTCAGCTTCCCCAGATCAAACTCACTGAAAGGTGATGTTAGAAAGGTTGCCGGTCGAGTCTGATCCAGACGTCCAAGAACACCATTCTGCAACTGCCGAAACCGGGGATAGTTACCGGGTCATTCGCCTCATGTTGTAGCAAAGAGAAATGATGTGTGGAATGCTGTCACTGCTTCACGCCTGGTGCGGAGATATCTGCACCGATAGCCTTATAGTACTTCGCACCCTTAGATGGCATTGTTCCTTTCGGTATGCGCATCAAATAAACATTTTTTTTTTTTTCAGATGCTTCAATAAAGCTTCTGTACTTCCAGAACCAAATATTCTTATCTATCGTACCGATCATAGGGCATCCGAGTGATTTTATCCTAATAGGTTCATATCTGCTTAATGTTAGTGCACATAAAGCACCTAGCAATGTCCGCGCAGCGCATAATTGAAATAGTGGCCTTTGCATTTTATGAAAAAAATTATTCAAACTGACAAATGTAACATATAAAAATTTCTTTTGCGCCTCCTTTTATGTTATAAAAAGTCTTGAGGCCTGGAACTGACGCGTAGAATGTCACATCGACGACAAATGTAGCCTTTGAAAAATGCTCGCGGATGAAAACATCTCACTTGAAGAAAAAATTTGTGCTGCAATAAAAACAACAAAAAATAGTGGTCAAACATTATCAGTGATGTGTTAAAAACTTCCAGCTATAAATATGTCTTCCAGGCACGCCTCAATTTCCGCTTCCGGTGTTATTCGAAGCTTCAGTTTTATGAGCTGGCTGCGGTTTTTGCAGTCCGTTCGTCGCCATCTGTTACCTGTCAATGTCAGCCTCGTCACGAAACCGGCGTATCATTTGTTTTTATTTTATTTCAAAATCAGTGTTACCCATCGCGATAACATGTTCTATTTCCGACATTGTAATTGGCTGATTAACAACTGGCAATGCAGTTATTTATATTATTTCCGACTAGTCACTTTGGGTTATACCAGTTCGTGAATTAACGACTATTTAGTATCTGAAGTTTTCCCTAACTACCTTCTTAACACCTTCTTCGCGTGATAAAATCTTAAAACAGGTTTAATCACTTTCAGAAACCGCTTTTGGAAAGCAGTGAGCAGGCACCATTCACTGTAGCCAGAATCCGAGGTCATATTGGGCAATATTCAGGAAGGATGCATGAAAGTTCAATACTAAACAAACAGCTGTCTCCTCATCTCACATTAGCGGGGATGACAAGAATAATGTCACAAACGCCCAGCAGTGATGTTATCGGCCGCTTGTTACTCCGCCGTAATTAGCTTCATCGAAGTTTTCTCCCCACAGCTAACCTTCACCATCTGCTTTCGGGATATCTTCAATAACTGGTCGGGATTGACTGCTGCAGTTTAATGTCTGCTTGTCATCGCCATGGGATTACGATATTGCTATCCATGTTTTAATTTCTGATGGAAGTTATCTGGCAAATTATTCCTTTCACAGTATAAGATCATTATATTTTTTTCAAGGGCAGTGGATGTTTAAATAAAAAAGAACTGATATTTTGAACTGAAAGATTCAAGAGGAGTCAGCCTCGTACGCAAGAGACATGACTTCACAAATGAGAACTGCCAGTCGCTCCAATCGGGTAAATGTTATTCGCATATTCACGGGCTTATAACCATCGTCGCTGGACCACAACAGGAATGAGAGTCTCCATCAATACTTTTCCGTATACAGCTTCTTCTTCATAGATGATTTTTAGAAGCGCTCACTTCATATCATCTTCGCATGTCGTAAAGCTTTCGAGACACCGGATATTTAGCGTAAATCAGCGTTAGGAATGAACAAGCCCGATGAAATATCAAATCCTGACCTTATTTGCCGCCTGAACATTGTTGATTTCGTAAGGTTGTTTTTTATACCAATCAGCCTGCCAATGCCGGTATTTTTCGTGATGAAAATGAATGGCGAAAGTACATATGGAGCTTCAATTTCATTTTTAAAGATAATCATAGTCTAACAAAAGTAATTCTTTCATCTCAACGTCGATTAAACCTGAAATAACGAACATCAGCTAAAACTTGTAGTATACTGCATGCGCAGACGAACTTTGTTTGGCTTGAACATTTTCAAAAAGCATTATTATCTTTCAGCATCATTTTTTTCTCCAATACATACCCATTTCTGATCTTTTCTGATGAAAGTTTTTTCAATGGAATGATCTAAATGCTTAATAACAAATGAAAAAGAATGTTAATTCAGTAAATGAATAACAAACATCCAGTTTGGGATTAAACGAAGCTGCCATTGTACTTTGCGCTGTTTAAGATGAACAATTTGACAGCCAGATGCGGCCTGTGGTCAAAAGTTCAATCGGTGAAAGGTGTCGTTTGGAATCGTAGTTCGATCAGTTGTAGTCATGGGTAGATGCAAAGTTTTTCTTTTACGATTGTTTTTCACAACTGGCGTCTTCATCAACAAAATTTGCGCAGTCGCCAGAAACGTTGATTTATTTAACATTTATTAAAAATCGAAAAAATGAACAATTAAACATTTGATTTTTTAGTATTGGATTATATCTAATATTTTATATTAGGTATATTACATAGATAGTACATCTATGCCTCCTTTCATATAATACTAATTTGGTTTTTTTCTCTTAAGTTGATATAATTTATTTATGATACATTTGTTAATGTTTATAATCTATTATTTTTTTATTTCGGTTTACACCCATATGAAACTAACTACTGCTGGCTGCTTTCGATATAGTTTTATTTATTTATTCACTTCTTCTGTTTACTTATAGCTTGCCGATTTTTGCCCCGTTATTTTGTTTCTTGTTAAATTATTATTTAATCAATACATTTAAAAATATAGAAAACATTTTTATTATACAATTATAAAAGTAAATATATATCTTATTGATGAATTATTTTATGTCTTAAATATTAGCCGTCTATCAATAAATGTGATTTTGATTGAGGTGGTCGAGGAAATAATAAACATTTTTTAATCGTTTTTTACTTAAACCCGAGCGAATTATTGTTATAATTTACTGATTACAAACCCCTTTATTATTTTAAGTATGGTATTAAGTCAATGAATAGTGTTGTTTTGCATAATATATTTTCGTCACATACGCGCTTAAATGATTACTGAATAATGGAAGAAAAACCGGCTAAAATTATAATAAATTATGTATAATAATGTTTTCTTGTTCTTTGAATGTTTTTGCGAATATAAACTAGAATGTATTTCGTAATTTGTATATGTATATATTGCTTTTATGCTTACATATGTTTGGGCTAAACACAAATGATCAGAAAATCACTTCAATATTAGCATTTATTCATTATCATTTGCGTCAATGGGGGAAGTACTGGTGTGTGTGCTAGAGAGAGGGCGTGTTGAGCGAAGAAAATTTCGAAAGGGAATTGTAATGACATAGAAATCATACAACAATGTTAGAAGTGCAACAGCTGAGAAATAGAATTTTCCATGACAATATGTTATACAATCAAAATGTTCGAGAACGGTAACTGAAATATTTGTTTAATGACATTGAATGAGAAGAATACTCGCTGAATGGTGATCATTCATTTGTATAGAAGGGATAGAGATGTTATGATGAAAGAGAAATTGAACACAATGAGATTGTTTTAAAGCAGAGGGGGAAAAATTCAAAAAGTCAAGGCTTCAAAAAGAATAATGGAAGCGTTGGGATTTTTGCGAAGTGGGATAGAAAATTTGAGGCAGGCCTGTGTAGATAACGCCGGGGTTACGCAGCTGGTATGTGGTTAAACAGTTTATTTAAATGAAATGACAGCCCATAAGCAAATAAAATGCTAAAGTTCTAGGTGCAGACTCAAAGCTCTGATAATTACCTCAAATAAATTACTAAAACACTAAAAATGCACATTTTATTTTCTTTTCGTGCAAGTCTCACATTATACGGTGACCCAGTGATACTTAAAATTTGTAAAATGTAATTAGCAGTGATAAGACGTGGAATGAGAAAAGCATCGTTGTGGCGTAACACACACCGGGTTTACAAAGGCTTCCATCATAGCCTTTAGATATCACCTCATTATAAATAAAATAATCAGACAAATCAACGAATGAAGTTTAAATTTATTGAAACAGACGATTTTAAATAGTATTAACACTTTAGCATAGGCCTTATCCCAGCATATTTGCGCATCACAGAATAAAAATAAGAGTTTAAACACAACGAAATTATTTGAATGATAAAGTGCTTTCCCAAACATTTTAAAGAAAGTCTTCCAGATAGTTCATCATTACGGTTACAGAATATAACATAATAATATTCCAATTAATTCGAAAATAGCGACTAAAGTATTTCCACGATAATATATATAATTACAGCGTGATAGTTGGAAAACATCGCTATTCAAATAAACATCTTGAGTTTTACAGTGTGGAAATTATTACGGCAAAACAATGAACATAAAGGAACTCAGAATAGTTGCCGCAATTATATGTTGGCAAATCGTGCTAAGCAATAATTTATAGATATATATATTGTTATGTATGGCTGATGCATATATTATTGCTGCGTTATTGTTGATATTATTGCTGCTGTTTATATATATTAATATTGGTTGTTACATATATATACATATTATTGCTGGTTATTATTGGTTGTTAGCTATATATGAACATACATATTTTAATGACAATGATGGAGCCTATAAACTCCAGTAGATACTATAGTTACAATAGTTCTCAGTTGGTTTGTCATATCAATTATATGTGCTTTATAAATTAACATGGTAAATCAACAATCATTGCGTCAACAATAATTGATATAAAATAGTAAATTGGAGTGACGCGATAGTATGGAGCATAGTATTGAATTTTAATAATATTTTTCTATCTTCTATCGAGCCTGTAATGTTTGAAGGCGGCTAAAAGCCTAATAAACATGAACCATCTATATCTATCTTCTTCTCTCTCTATATAGCATAATTATATTGCTGTCAAAACAGTCGCTACACCTAATCGCCATCATAAATCACTCATTACAAACTTTTAGTTCGTACGGGAAATACATCATTTTGTCAGCCCAAATTTAGAAAAAGCAAAAAGTTAGCCCTAGTTTCAAATCAATACATGCATTTAAAAATTCGAATACAGGTGTGTCCAAATAGAATATGAGGCTGATACTGAGCTTCCTCTTTTCCAGGAGGTTGAACCACAGAATAATACCAGCAAAGGCTGATAGAAATTATTTGAAGAAGGATTTGTTGGTCATCTATTATCAGAACAAATGCCGAGCTGCGCCTAAATAAATTATTTTTCAACAAAGATAGTTCATATCGAAGAGAGAAACGACGACAGCACACGATACTGCCCATTTGATTTTTCTCCGTAATATATTAGTAAATATTTCGGGCGACAGAGTATATAAAAGATGAAAATGAACAGCGCCGAATTTAGATCGGCGGAGAGGCGCCTTCCTGACAGAAAAATAGTTCAGGGCTATCTGCGCGTAAAGGGGACGAATCGTTAGACGAGGGCGAAATGTGGTTGAAACACCACATTAGTGAATATAGCATTACGCAAGTTAGCAACGATATCCTGCAAAGCCAAATGAAAGTGAATTTTTGTTCGAATTAAATATGCTTTATAATAAAAATGGGAATTTTTTCCTTTCATTTTAATGTACTTTATCATACCAAGACATAATGGTGCTGATAGGAATATAAGCATAGCGATATTGAAAATGATAAGCTTTATAACTATCCATTACTAAAAAAATAATTAACTATTCGATTTTTGCTGAAAATGAAAAGCATGATAAATAATTTGTTTTTAATATCATTTCACACACAACAGCTGTACTAAATAGTTATTTATCAACATAAAGTTCAAAGAATATATATATATATATATATATATATATATATATATATATATATATATATATATATATATATACGTGTTTTTCTTGTTGTGCCGAATTATTTATTATCCCCATTTTTTAATTGACTAATATTTTCCTTTTCAGAGTTGTAATTATGTTTTGGAAAACGTAATATCGTTTTTTACTTAAACTTCTTTTAAGGAAGAAGGCTAGCGGCGTTTATCGATGTTGAAAAACCCGATTAGGTTTGTGTTTTGCTTTAGCTTCATGCAGGAGAGATATCAGTGTTCTCCTGGCTCTTGCTCAAAACTGTATATCTTTTCTTCTGCGTAAACAATAATCCACCCCAAGATTCGTTCGCAAAGTCACTGACTGAGTTATTGAAGCCGCCTTAGGGTGGCTTCCGCTTCGATCTATATTTGTTGAAGATACAAATATTTTATAGATTTTGAGTTCTACCCCATCTTTTCTGTATCAGGCCAGTCTTGGGGTCTTCTTCGAAATAGGTTATTTGTTCATACCCTTATCTGTTCTTATAAAGACTATCGACCTTAAAAAGAGATTTTTCCATCAGGAACCTTAAATCCTTTTGCCAAATTTTTCATTATAGCTTTCGCAGCCTCCACAAGACAAGGCACATGGCCTGTTTTGATTTCAGTAGCACAACAGGTTTGTATTGTTAATTTCTGCCTAAATAGCTGTCTGGTATCAACTTTAAACTGTAATCTTCAATTTTAAAAGTATTGTTAAAACAAATATTTAGCGCACGATGTATTGGTCTTACCTCATTTATTAGTTCCATCATGATTTCCTCCAAAGAAGAGTTCACCTTATGGCGGGTGTTCGCCGGTATCATCGTCATACAGTAACATTATCAATCAGTAAATTATCTATTAAAAGATATTTCCTCTGCTAGCCGATATTGGTCGATATTACCAGTTAAACCATGCATCGTTATAAAGCCATCACGACCGTCGCCGTTCGATAGAACGCGCTGCCGATACTTTCTCACGCACTGATTATGTTTGTTCAATTAATGTCAGTTTGCTTTTGAGGCTGAAGATTTTAAACTCCTTTCAGACCGCATTAGCTTTTAGCACGATAGCAGGCCTTGCAAATCTATAAAGAGATACGTGTGAATCTCCAAATTTCTCATTATAAACTGAGTATTTACACTGATCGTGATCTTTCCTTTCTCTCACTACTTGATTGTTCTCAACTGTGGTTTTACACTATGCAGAAAGTCTGTTGAATGCAACATTTAAGAATGTCAGCTAGGTCTCGCGGGTGGAGAAAGGCATCTATAACACCATTTCCATTGCATCTACTGGTCAAAGAGCATTTTCCCACCCTTAGGATTACTTGTCTCAATTGATTGAATAACATAAAGAAGTTTATTCTTTTCTATATACAGCAATAGATGCTAGTTCTTATTGAATCTTCTTAAGTTTATTATATTCAATGCCTGTACGTGATGGAGACTTCCGATTTTTTAAAAGAAATTTAAAAAAAAATTATGTTAAGATCTTACATTGCTGCTTCTAATATACACTCAACAATCATCCTGATAACAATAAAGATAAGAAATCTCTGATTTTGATTAATATTGTCTGTCAATCGTATAATTTGTTCTGGTATTGAATTTCGAAAAATGATTGGTATTTGTAAAACATTGTTTTGTACCAATTTCCTTACAAAACTCTCACAATGTGTAAACCTGATTTGTACTCTAAAAGTAATTATTTCTTTAGATTTGGGTGAGTTGATGTGATATCAGCGGGGTCGTAAAGTAATACATCAAACTTGCTCAATAGAAAATTAACCAGCAGCCTTCTTTTTCGAGATAATAGTTTAGTCTTCAGTAATTCGGGCGAGAATAACGAACACAGGTTCACCTGGTTCGTATGAATTTTCGGATTTTTTGTCGTGAAAATAATTTTTTGGCTAATAGAAATTTATCGAATTTGCTTTCGTCGCTACTTCCTTACTTAAAAGCCCATTTTTAAACGTTAAAGTTGACATATCGTCTGGTTGATTATTGTATCAAAAATATATGTGGTGGTCGTTAATGTGCCTTAAAAAAATATTGAACATTCTAATAAAATCAAGGCAATATATACCAGTTATTATAGAATTGTTTTAAAATCAGTGTTTAATATATGAAACAATTACGCCTTACCTGTAATGTAATGCCAGCTGGTCAGAATAATCGATGAAACTTAGGTTCTTTCCCTGTTAAGACGTTTCTCGCTCAAATAAAGGTACAAAGCACCGCAAAGTTACCTTACTTTGATATCGCATCTTGCGTTTCATCATCGAATATGACATCAGTCTTCATACCATGTTTACGTCGTTTCTGTCCTTTTCCAAATATTCCTATTTCCTGATATATCAGAATCCCAGAAATGGCTTTTAATATCATTGTGTTTATGTTTGATTTTCATCGTTATCATCTGGTCGAAGAGCGCGGTTAGTTCATATCAGTGTACTTTATCAGATTCTCAGAAACTGTCAGCACGATACCTTCGAAAGTTATATGCAGATTTAATTTTTATTTTCAAAGTTATATTAAATAGTGACAAAACCGATTTACATGGAATCTAAGTTTGCTACTGTTCGATATATATGAGCATATATATATATATATATTATTATATATTACAGCGATATATTTAAATATTATTCGTTAAAGAGGTTGAATATAAACATATAGATAGCATAATAAGAGGGCGAATGCGTCGTTTCCGGTTAAATCTCTCGACCACGACATTAACTTCATTTGCCTTCATGTTCAGCACAATATCTTCACATAATACCATTAATTAATATTTACCAGCCGCTAAATAGAGTCCATTGGGGCAAAATGCAGTAATCTTAAAAAGTGAATGGAGATGAAATCGATGGTTCAAATGTAAATAGTATTAACATTTTCAAATTGCCGTTTAAATTAAACTTTAAGTTTCGTTGTTTGTTGTGGGATTAACGCGAATGAAATGAAGTTGAACGTTAACTCGATGCCATAACATGATTATTGTCAGATAATAAGTAACGAAGAAACATGTACTTCTATATCAATGCCATAATACAGTTAGCCAGCTTTTGCCAGAAATTGTTTTCATCAGAAATGAAAAGCAGTATTTCTTTGTTTTCTTGCTATTATATATTAAAGATAAGTACTCAAGAAATAACATATTAGCATTTAAATAAATAAAATGCCATAATTATTTAGGTATTATTAATTATATTGAGTTAACGTCATTAATAATGTGCAGCCTTATACTCTTGTTAAAATATGATGAAATATGTGTGCAATTGACTGGCTGGGAACAGTAGATGTACACATACATACATATATATGAATATACATATATATATAGCATATATATATATATATATATATATCTGTATTCATCTATCTATCTATATATATATATATATGTGTGTATCTATCTATTCTATATATATATATATATATATATGTGTGTATCTATCTATCTATATATATGTGTGTATCTATCTATCTATCTATATATATATGTATTTCATCTATCTATCTATATATATATATATCCAGATATATACATATATGATAGTTGGTTATTATTAATAGCAAGAGTTAGTTGCTATATACATATACATATTATCTATATTACAGCATATATATATATATATATATATGTGTGTATTCATCTATCTAGAGGGTTAGCTATGTATATATATGTATTCATCTATCTATCTATCTATATATATATATCTGTATATATATATATATATATATATATATATATATATCTGTATATATATATATATATATATATATATATATATATATATATATCTGTATATATATTCGTATATATATATATATATCTGTATATATATATATATATATATATATATATATATATATATATATATATATATATATATATATATATCTGTATATATATATATATATATATATATATCTGTATATATATATATATATATATATCTGTATATATATATATATATATATATATATATATATATATATACATAAGTTGGTTGCTGGAGTTGGCATAAGATATTGGCTATTTATAAAAATTAGGTTATTGTATTCCTAAAATTATGACCATTATATTTTTTTAACTCCAAAATTGTTCTTAGAACCGTGACAAATGAACATAGCATTACTTACTGCATGTTCATTTAAACTTATTAATCAAAGATAATGTAATGGTGTTATGGCTCAAAATAGTAAAGAGACATAGACGCACGGTTAAAAATATTTATTCAGTTCGCGTGACTTTGAAGATCTTTCGGGTTTCCAATATTTTATATGATATTATTAAAAGTAATTTTAGAAATCACAGTATGTATACCTTAATAGTTACTTTAACAAATTAAACTCATAGATTTGTCTAAAAGAAATTGATAACAAAGTTTTACGGTTCTTTATATAAACAGTTAGTAGGACTCTCATCAGTAGTCTGGCTAGTGTTAGTTTGCTGCCTACATTTCTTTATGAATATAGTTGGCGTTATTAATACGCATTCGTTACTTTTATATATTGATTTATTTGAACATAAAAAATGATAATTTAAACTTATTATTACCTCTTGATCAACTTATCTTAGTTAAAAATTAATAAACTATCAAAACAAATTGCCTAGATGTAATCCTCGGGGATATTGTAGATTTGGAAACTGTTGTTAATATTTATGATAAAAGAGGTGTCTTTACTTTACAACAGCACGGGCCCTAATTTGTCAATATCTGCTATTATAGAAATATTATTTTAACTATATCGTCGAAGTACAGCTGCTTATTTAAAAGCCAATACCTTAAATTCTTTTGTACTCTTTAATCACGCTGAACAATATTAGTTCCGATATCCTTTGCAACTGAGTATTTCTACGATTTTGTGATACAATATTAATGTGTAATATTTCATCGTTGATATGTTTTGTACTCTTTAAATTTGTGATACTTGCCAATTATTAGATATTATGCATTATTTCTTTTTTTTTATTAAAATCTTTCATGTTTTTCAGAGTTTCAATATATACTTGCTGATTTATGATTTTTATTTTATTTCCTTGATTTTGAAAGTAGTTGAGCGATATTCTCTTTGCTGATTGTGATAGGGATCAACAAGTCTTATATCGGTCATAAAAGCACTTTGCGTGGTCTGTACTCTCCAGCTTGGCGCGGAATCACGGGTTATCATCGTTACAAACTGAAAGCAGTGTGTCATGTTTGCGTTCATATATATTCTGTTTAACGATTCCTTGTCAATTGTGTTCTGAGCCGTATAGAACTCTTTCCTTTTCCTTCTTTATAATATAATATAATTATATAAGAAAGTTGACGCAGTGCCTAGCTTAAGGAATCGTCTTACACTGTGCGGAAAGTCATTTCCCACTTTAGTGTTATCTTTAGGTTTGAGAACTATAGCGATTATTTTTACAGCCTTGCCTATGTAGCAGCTGTATATATGGTGTGCATAAATTTGAAGAAGCATAGCGTGTGAGCGTATAGCGTGATATGATTATATTAAAAATTTATATTGATCATATATATATATATATAAAGATATATATATATATTATATATAGCATATTATTATCAAGATACATATTATTATTGAAGATATACATATATTATTATTGTTATATATACAGATATATATATTAAGGCTATTGGCTATTGTTATTACATACAGATATATATATACATATATATATATATATATATATATTATACATATTATTATGCCATATATATATACAAAGATTGAAGGGCTATATATATAGCTACGTCATTGCTATTAGCTGCTACATATGGTTATTGTTATCCGTATATACATATATATCCGTATATATATATATATATATATATACTAAGATATATTACATATTACATTGGCTGTTGAATATATATATCCGTATATATTAGCAGCTATATATATCCGGTATTATATATAAATATATATATTACATATCCGCATATTGCTGCTATATATCCGTATATTAGCGATATATCTCGCATATATATATCTGTATATTATATTATCTCGTATTAAATATAAATATATCTGCATATACATTAGCGATCCGCAATATGCTGGCTATTACATGTTGAAATAGAATATTGTATACATACATCCGCATTATTACATATATATATATTATTATTACATCCGTATATATATATATATCCGTATATATTAGATATTCGTATATATATTATATCCGTATATATTCAGATATATATATATATTATTCGTATATATATTATACATATTTATAAGATAGCATATAGTTATATTGTATATATATTGATATATATAGTCTGCATATACATATATACATATTGATATATAGCTATTATTATATATATATATTGGCTGTGGTTGTTGTTATATATATGGTAACGTTCAGAGATTTATCACTAAACTCCTCCCAATGTAGGTTGAGTGTATTTGATTTATTAGATATTTTTTAGGGAATGAGAACGGTTTGTTCATTACCCGACCGATTAGCTGCCGAATATTAAAAACATTCAAAATATACAACCAACACCCGCATTGTTAATAATCGCTATGCCGTTAGTGAACGCGCGAAGGGTCATAAAAAAATTTGAATCACCTCCTGATTAGATCAGAAAATTATTTTAAATTATTAAATTAACGCAGTATTTGCAATTTTTACTCAATTAAAGCCTTAATCAATTGTTTTTATTATATATAATTGAAAATTATTGTATTAAACATCAAAATAATGCTGTACGATACATTTCAGTCCACGCTTAGTAGCTTTTGATAAAGATTGAAAATTCCACCGGTCATAAATAAATAACAAACAACAAAGTGTGTATAGAGATGTCGCGACCCGGTGAAATTCGCATAAGACGTAAAGTTGAGTCGAAAACTGATTGCCAGTCCGGCGAACTCCGGTGCCTTCACGATTACGGTAGACGCTGCCAGCTGCTTTTGAGCCGACATCTTCTTCAAATAATCTTTGCGGTATGTATCTCTTATACGTGCGGGCCCCGCACTGGGACGATTTGATTTAAAGTTTTTAGCCTGTAGCCGATCGAGACGATCTATACCCTGGTTTTATTTCCAATCATTTTTACCTGATAAACAGCCGATCTGAATATTGATCACCAGGGTCCAGCAAAGCATTCAACACAAAAAGGTCTCATTTCCTTTATTCCAAGATGCGCGTACAAATGTCCGTCGGCCTTTCAGCATATATATATATATATATATATATATATATATATACATATATTGGTTGTTAAGTTGTTATTAAGTACTGGGATGAAATTGAGCTATTTTAATAATTCTTAGCAAAAATTCTTCTTTTCATTTATGATTAAAAATTGAATTGTTTTTTAATCACTAAAAGCTAAAGCTTCCTTAAATTAACGCCATCATCTCTGAAATATACAATTGCTCACTTAAATGTTGAATGTAATATCTGAAATACAAATGGGTAAAAAAAAAATAGTATAGGTTACCTCTATAAAAATTCTTAAAAATTAAAATATTTTGATATAATGTTGGAGTTAAGATGCATAAAATTCTTTCCTTTTTTAGATGCATTTATCATTTTTTCTGTAAAGGTAACATGTATAAAATAAATATAATGCTCTTCCGAATTTATTAAATATTTTAAATTTTGGTTGTAATTAACCTTATGTTAGTAAATCATACTTATTATTATACTACTTATTACAAGAAAAGACAAATTAGCTTCCAGCATATACCAGATCTACAACACGCGCGAGGACAGTATAAGAGCTGTATGTCTTCTTCTTCCCATATTTTGTTCACTGTTCAGACTTTGGATTCTACAGAGTGTTTTTTCATGAGTCTCAACAATATCGAATGAGAACTGGCTGTAGGTTAGCCGGTTAATATAATCATTGAAGTGATTTGCTGTTATATATATGGAATATCGTAATAAAACAGAAAATTACTTCATCGTTTCTAAGTTGATATCGTGTCACCTTTGCAATAGGTCATATTACTTAAAAATATTTTACTGCTGATCACTAATTATGAATTGGTATGGGTCGCATTATCTATTTTGTGATGTTTAGCAAGATTAGCGCTCCTTCATTAAATGCTGGATAAATAAAAAATGATTTATTTCGACATGCATTAGTCGAAAGTTAACAGTAAATGTTTCGCTTTTTACATAACGAATATGTTATTTCTTTTGTATATTCATACGGAAAAATATCCATGTTTCTCTTTTTAATAATACCTAAAAAAAGAGGTAGGTATATGCTTAATAAATAACATATTAATATTATAGCATGTGGGGTTTTATGTGTTAAATTTACATTCGTACTTACTCAAGATCATTATACCAATTGTTGTGATAACCATCCAACAAATTATTTATACGATCTTGATCAAATTTTTGAATGTAAAACATACGCAAAATGTATATTGTAAATTTTACATGTATATTATTTAATATGTTATTTATTAAGCATATGTATACCTCTTTTTTTAAAAATTATTAATTATTAAATTAAAGAGAAACATAGTTATTTTCCGTATAGTATACAAAAGTAACATATTCGTTAAGTAATAAAAGCAAAACAACACTGTTATGCTTTCAGTCACTAATGCATGTCCGAATAAATCATTTTTTTTTTTTTATTTATTTATTTAATGAACGTATGTATGCTAAACATTCCTTAAGCAGATAAAATAGATAATACATTATACCAATTCATAATTGAAAATGATTAGTAATTAAAATATTTTAAATGTAATATTACCAAAGATAATTTTGTACTCAAACTTAGAAAAACGATGAAGTAAATTTCTGTTTTAATTACAATGTTATATATATATATACTGTACGATATTTGTCGCCCAATGGTTATAATCATTCCAGCTTGAGCTTTAACCAATACAACCGAATTGAGTTCTCATTCCATTAAATATTGTTTCGTTTCATGAAAAGAATTGCACACTCTAAATGCAACTAAGGATCAAAATCCTAATTTGGTGTGGCTTAAAAATAGGAAGAAGAGGTACCACAACAAACATACTGTCCTCGCGTCACTTGACAGTAGGTGCAAATGTCTAGGTATATATAGGGCTAATTGTCTTTTCTTGCTTAATAAGTAGTATAATAATAAGTATGATTTACTAACATAGGTTAATTACAATAAGTTTAAAAAATATTTAATAAATTCGGGAAACATTCATAACATTTTTATACATATTTTGCTACAGAAAAATGAGTAAATGCATCTAAAAGGGGAAAAAAATGTTATGCATCTTAACTCAACATTATATCAAAATATTTTAATTTTTTAAAATTTTATAAGTATTATACTATTTTTTTTTTACCCTTTGTATTTCAATTATTCAACGTTTAAAGTTTCCCGAGGTGTATGGGTAATATATTTCAGAATATTGAGCGTTGGTTGAATGACAAGGAAAGCAGCTTTTAGTGATTAAAAAAATAATTCAATTTTAATCACTAAATGAAAGAAAAATTTACTATAAGGTTATTGCAAATAACGAATTTCATCATCAATTATATATATATATATATATATATATATATATATATATATATATATATATATATATATATACTAGAGGACCCGACAGACGTTGTCCTGTACACACATCTTAAATTCAAAATAAAAGATTTTTGAATATTAGATACTGCGTTCGTAGCACAGTCTGCCGGATCCAATGCAAAACATTCCAAGATCAACAATTTATAAATAAAAAAAAATAATTAAATAAAATTTCTAAACCGAATTATAAATCTAAGCCATTCTCGAGTCCACTGGAGCAGGCAAAAACTTTCATCAAAATCGGTCCAGCCGTTTAGGAGGAGTTTAGTTACATACACACGTACAAAAAATTACATATATAAAGATTATTTGAAGAGATATTAATTAAAAACGCTGAAAAGCGTGAAGCGTCTGCATCTTCGTATCAATGAAAACCGGGTTTGGCCAGTTTGGCTGAAAATCAATTTTCGACACCAACTTACGTCTTAGGCAATTCCTACTATTAGGTCACGATCTCTATACATACTTTTTATTTGTTTGTTTATTTATTTATATTGGTGGAATTTTCAATCTTTTATAAAAATACATTTTAAAGCACTCAATTGGACTGAAATGTATCGTACATGATTATTTTGGATGACAATACAATAATTTTTAATTATATATAATAAAAACTAATTGATTTAAACTAATTAATTAAAAATTACAAATACAGCCACGTTAATTTTAATAATTTAAAATAATTTTTTTCTTGTTTGATCTAAGTAGGAATTGATTTAAAATTTTTTTTATATTACTCGCGCGTTTATAGCAATAGCGTTGTTACAACAATGCAGGTGAATGTTGAGTTGTATATTTTGAATGTTTTTAATTAATATATTTTTAACTAATTGTGAAGTCGGACCGAATTGTGAAACTAAACCATTCTCGAATTTACTTGAACCCACACAAAAAATGTCATCGAAATCGCTCCAGCCATTTAGGAGGAGTTTAGTGATAAATACAAGCACAGGAGATTTATATATATATATATATATATATATATATATATATATATATATATATATATATATATATATACAGATATATATATATATATATACAGATATATATATATATATAAGATATATATATATATATATACAGATATATATATATATATACAGATATATATATACAGATATATATATATACAGATATATATATATACAGATATATATATATATACAGATATATATATATATATATATATATATATATATATAGATATATATATATATATATATATATATATATATATATATATATATATATATATATATATACAGATATATATATATACAGATATATATATATACAGATATATATATACAGATATATATATACAGATATATATATATACAGATATATATATATATACAGATATATATATATATATATATATATATACAGATATATATATATATATATACAGATATATATATATATATATGTATATATATATATATATATATATATATATATATATATATATATATATATATATATATATACAGATATATATATATATATATATATATACAGATATATATATATATATATATATATATATATATATATACAGATATATATATATATATATATATATATATGATATATATATATATATATATATATATATATAGATATATATATATATATATATATATATATATATATATATATATATATATATATACAGATATATATATATATATATATATATACAGATATATATATATATATATATATATATATATACAGATATATATATATATATATATATATATGTATATATATATATATATATATATATATATATATATATATATATATATATATATATATACAGATATATATATATATATATATATATATATATATAACTGTATATATATATATATATATATATATATATATATATATATATATATATATATCCAATATAAGAATTTTTTAATATATAATCATATACATATACATACAGATATATATATAAATTTATACACACATATACATATACATATAAACAAAAATATAAAAATAATCATATAGTTATAAACCTAAGATAACTAAAAGTAGGAAGTAGGCACACAGTATAAAGACAAATTCCTGGCCTTAGGAACCAGGATTGCAGGTTTAAACAAGTTTTGCGGCGCCAACCTTCACCTGTAATTTGTCATACTATGTACC
>BMAU01007897.1:0-27500 GCA_019973935.1 Trichonephila clavipes | reverse complement strand
ATAAAAAATGGCGTTCTATCAGGAGTTGTACTGACGTGTCGTGTCTTCTCTTTAATCTATCGTTTGAAAAACTGGTAATATATTCCAATATCAATATAAGAGGAAATATCTTTAATAAATAATTGCAGTTGTTGGCTGTTGCTGATGACATTGATACCATCGCTTGAACACCCACCACACTAAGACAGACCTTCTTATTTCTAGAGGAGGAGCCCTCATGATGGAACTGAAAATAAATGAGAGTAAGACCAATACATGCATTGCACTAAATAATGTTTTAACAATTCCCACTTTAAAATTGAAGATTACAGTTTTAAAGTTGTTGACAGTTTTTTTACTTATTTAGGCTTAGAAATTAACAATACAAACTATTGTACTACTGAAATCCAAAATTGAATTATTATGGCTAATATATGTCTTAATGGAATACGAAAATATATGAAATAAAATTTAACCCAAAAAAGTTTTAAAAAAAGGTTCTATTGTGGAAAAGTCTTTTAAGATCAGTATTAACTTATGCATGTGAATTTTGGTCCATGTCTCGAACAGATAAGAATATGATAAGTATCTTCGAAAGAAAATTTAAAGATTTATTTTTGGAGCAATTCAGGAAAATGGAATACAGAAAAAAAGATCAAATTTAGAACTCTAAAAATCATATAAAAATATGTTATTCTTATCTTCAACAAAATACAACGAATTAAATTGGCAGTTCATGTCGTCAGAAGGAACGGAGGCCACACCACTAAAAAGGCCTTCAATGCTCAATCAATTGGCACATGAAAAAAGGGCAGGCTGAATCTTAGGTGGATTGATGACACAGAAAAAGATCTCCTAGTTTTGAGAACTAAGAATTGGAGAACACAAGCAAGAAAAAGCTGGCCTGGAAAAAGCTATATATATACATAAGGGAAAAGTAAAAGGTTCGTAAAAACCCTTTAAATAATAGGTTTTCTTATCAATCGTACCATATCTCCTTTAAAGAAGTTTAAAAGTAAAAAAAACAGTATTTTGAAAGAGTTTATGTTTTAAAACATAATTTTTAAACTCTGAAAAAGAGAAAAAAATTATATGTGTTTTGAAAGTCAATTAAAAAATAGGGATAATAAAAATAATTTCAGCACATTAAGAAAAAATACATATATATATATATATATATATATATATATATATATATATATATATATATATATATATATATATATATATATTCTTTTGAACTTTATAGTCAATGCAAAAATTTTGGAGCTCTAACAATTTTAATTACAGCTGTTATGTGTAAGTGATATTAAAAACAAATTATTTACATATTCTTTCATTTTCAGCAAAAATCGAATAGTTAGTATTTTTTTTTTAGTAATGGATAGTTATAAAACTTATCATTTTCCAATATATATATACTTATATTCCTATCAGCCATTATGTCTTAATTTATGATAAAACATTAAAATGAAAAGAAGAAAAAAAATTCCCGATTTTTAATTATAAAGCATATTTAATTCCGAACAAAATTCCTTTCCATTTAACTGCAAGAATATCGATTGCCAATAACTTGCATATCACTATATTCACTAATATTGAGATATTTCCAACCATCACTATTTCTGTATCACCCCTCCGTCACCTATAACGATTCATAAAGTCCCCCTTACACTTAGATAGCGCTATTTGTTCTTTTCTGTCAAAACTTCTCCCGCCGTCTAAATTGGCTTGTTCATTTTTCCATGCTTTATTTTTTATATCTCCTCTTGTCACTTAAGAAATATTGCAATATATTACGGAGAAAAATCAAATGACGAACAACACGACGATTTTATGGCGCCACACATATCCATTATTTTTGTCATTAAGATTTCTCTGGATTTTTATTCTGTTCGTCTTTTCTTCCTGTTGAAAAATAATTTATTTAAGGCCTTCGGGGGGAAGTTATGACCTGTGTGATAAATTGATGCTTCGTACATATAAATGAAATTTCTATCAGATTTACTTCCAAACTTTGCACGAGTATTATTCATTTAATATATATCTAGAGGATTATTAGTTTAATACTCCTGGAAGAAATAATTTTTTTTCTCGCTCATATTCTAATTTGGATTTGCACAACATTGGAATTTTTCATGCATGCTTATTGAATTTAGAAATAAATTTGCTTTGCTTTCTAAAATTTGAAATTTATTAAAATGTGCTTTATTTTATTTTGAACTAAAGTTTAGTAATGAAATTGATTTATGATAACATTAGGTGTATGACTATTTTGACAAGTAATATGAATTATATATATATAGAGAGAGAGAGAGATAGATAGATAGATATAATTTATTAAAACTATTTTTTTCACCTTCAAACATTTATTACGAAACATTAAGAGATAGAAAATATTATTAAAATTCAATAAATTATTTATAAGAGAAACGCAACACACATATGCATACTATCGTTATAGTTTACTTATTTTACTATTACAACTATCTTGCTCCAATTATTGTTATTTATAATGAATTGATTGATTAAAATTGATTTACCACCATGTTAATTTTTTATAAAGTACCTATGAATTGATATAACAAATTAACTTGAAATTTGTGTAACTTATAAACATACTGGAATTTACACCGATATATTTAATCGCATTAAAAATATATATATTTATATATATATATATATATATATATATATATATATATATATATATATATATATATATATATATATATATATATATATATATATATATATATATATACATATATATACATATATATATATATATACATTATTACACTTATATCTACAATTTACTGCTTTTATATAATTACCTTAACTATTCTGAGTTCCTTTATGTCCATTAATTTTACTAAATGGTAATTTCCCACATAATGTAAAAAATAAAGATGTTTGAAATATTTTGGAGCCAGATATAACTATCACATATATATAATTATATATAATATCATTAAATACTAGTCCATGTTGATTAATTTAAGAATAGTGGCCAAAGTTTATAATTTATATAGCCATATGAAGTAATAAATTTCTCCCTAGAGACTTTCTTTTAAAAATATTTAGGGAAAACACTTTATCATTCAAATAATTTCCCATAATCGTTTATGTTTCTAACTAAAACTCTTATTTTATTCTATGTGCACAAAAATATACTAAAATTAAATTTTATACTAAAATGTGCTTTGAAAATTTAAATAAATCTGTTTCAAATAAATTTAAACAGTCTATATTGTTGATTTATGCAGGATATTTTATTTATAATAGGTGATATGTAAAACTATAATGGAAGTACTGTAAAACCCAGTGTGTGACGCGCAACGGCGTATAACACGTACCCATACTTTCTAATTGCATTTTTAAATTTTTAAGTACGTTCACCGTATAATGTGAACCCCCTTTTTTACGAAGAAACCTAAAATGTGCATTTTTTATGTTTTGAAGTAATTTATTTGAGTAATTATCAAACATTAGAAAAAGGGGTATACTTCTAGAACTTTAACATTTTTAATCCATATGGAATGTCATTTCATTTAAATAAACTTCATTTTATTACATACTAGCTGCATGGCCCGGCGTTGCACGGGCTTTCTCTACTTTTATAAATTTTCCTATCCCTTCGCAAAATCAACACTTCCATTATTCTTTTTGGAAGCCTTGACTTTTTTGTTTTTTTCCCCTCTGCTTAAGCCTGGGCTTTCACCGAGTGTGTAACAATTTCCTCTTTCCTTCATGGCGCCAGCACTTTAGTGCGGGTGTGTGCGTGTACGACGAGAGTGATTGCTATAATAATGTCATTAAAATTCCCTTTTTCAAACTTTTTTTAACTTCTTTCCTCTTCAGTTACCCCCTGCGTTGCACGAACATTTTTTATTGTATAACATATTGTCATGGAAATTCCCCTTCTTCTCTAGCTGTTAGCACTTCCTCTTGTGTGTGTATGATTTCTATATTAACGTCATTACAATTCCCTTTTTCGAAATTTCTTCCACAGCTTTCCATTGTCAGACACATTTCTTTTATCTCTCTAGAGCCTTCGTTACAGTGCCTTTTTTGAGTGTATAACTACCCCCCATTATTTATAAATGATGAATGAATAAATCTTACAGATAGCTATTGAAATGATTTTTTTCTGATCGTTTGAATGTTTGCTTAAACATATGTAAGCATAAAAAAACAATATACATACATATATATGGTGAAATGCCTATATTCCTAGTTTATATTCACTAAAAAACATTCAAAAACAAAAGAATACTGTCTGCTAAAAATAATTTATTATAATTTTGTAGTTTTTCTTTCCATTGTGTTTAGTAAATCATTTAAACATGTATGTGACGAAAAAAAATTATATTATACAAAACTAACATATTCATTATTTTAACAATAATTGTTTCCTTAGAGCTTAAAATAATAAAAGGGGTTTGGTATTTTCATTTACTCAATCAATCGTTACATAACAATAATTCCTTTTTCAGGTTTTGAAGTAAAAAAACTGATTAAAAATGTTTATTGAGCAATTAGTTGTGGCATATCGTTATATTAAAAATCACATTTATTGATAGACTTATTTAATATTTAAAAAGATTGTAAAATAATTAAATCAATAAGATATATATTTTACTTTTATAATTAATATAATAAAATATTTTTCTATATTTGTATGTGTGGTCTCAAATTAAATAATAATTTAACAAAAACAAATATTTCAATGTAAGGGCGAAAATCAGCAAGCTATAAAGTAAAGAGAAATGAATAAATGTAAATAGAAATAAAACTTATATCAGAAAAGTAGTAGCAGTAGTGAGTTTCTGCTATTGAACTATGGGTGAAATAACCTGAAATAGATAAACCGAAATAAAAAAAATAATGATTATAAACATTAACAAAATAATATCATAAATAAGAATTATTAGGAAGCTATCAACAGGAAAAAAATTAAATTAGTATTATATGAGGAATAGAGTAATACTATCTAACATCTATGTAATATACCTAATATAAAATATTAGATATAATCCAATACTAAAAAAATCAAGACCTCACAGGACAATTAAATTTCATTTTTTCGATTTTTTGAAAAAAAATATATGTTAAAGCATCAACGTTTCTGAGCATTTTGCTACCAAAATTTTGTTGATACTGTGAAGACACCCGAAGTTATTGAGAAAAAACTAGTCGCACGTAAAAAAGAAAAACTTGCATCTGCCACGCCCACTTTTGACAACTGTCAGAATACATTCCAAACATTTTAATATTTCACCGATTAGTTTTATTACAAGAGCCACATCTAATATCAAATTGATTTCGCGAATAGCATAAGTACAACTCAACTTTTAACTTCGTTTAATCTAAGCTGGATTGTTTATTTACATTTCGATTTTGGATTAGCATTCTTTTTCATTTGTTATTAAAAGCTTTTGAACTTAGATGTTCCATTGCAAAAAACTTCATCCGGAAAAAGACCAAAGAAGAAATGATTTCAAGGAAACATGTATTGGAAGAAAAAATGTCTGAAAAAGGTAATATTACTTTTGAAAATGTTTCGCCAAACAAAAGTTCATCTGCGAAAAAATTGCCAAGTGCACACAAGATTTCAGAAACTTACGAAAATGATGTTTGCGTTGAGTTTCAAGGTTATAGACTAATCGACATTAGTTTATTATTTTCCCAAATTGAAAAATTACTTTGTTGTTCTGTGTGTTATGGCAAAATAAAAATGAGTGAAAACTCCACTGTAGGATTATTTTCCTCATTTCAGTTCACATGCAGAAAATGTAGCATTGAAAAAAAACTTAATTCCTGTGAATTGATTGGTATAAAAAAATATACCTGAAATCAACAGATGGTCTGTTTTGGCCAAATGCTATAAAGGTCAAGGATTGTCTTCGCTCGAGACGTTTTGTTCTCTTATGTGTTTGCCAAATCCAGTGTCTCAGAAAGCTTACGACAGAATAAATGCAAAGATAGCTGATATAAGTGAAGCGCTTGCAAATGCATCGATGAAGAAAGCTGCTGCTGAGGAAAAATTATTGATGGGACCGTAAATTATGTTGTAGTTAGCGGTGATGGGACCTGGAAGACCCATGGGCATACTTCTGTTATTGGAGTCTGCGCATTGATTGGAGCTGACTGTGGGACAGTTCTCGACATGGAAGTCATGTCCTCTTATTGCAAAGGATGCGACTCATAAAAGGCCAAAGTCTGGACCAAAATATAGTGCTTTTTTGGCTAAACATCAAATTTTCTGCAGAAAAAAACATAGCGGATCTGCTGGAGGAATGGAAGTTTGCGGAATGCCGGAATTTTTTCCCATCAGAACAAAAACATGGATTATAATATCAGCGATACATAGTTGATGGTGACCCAAAGACATTTTCGTCTATTGCTGAAAACAAACCATATGGGGATAGTGTTCCCATTGAAAAAATAGAGTGTGTGGGCTATCTCCAAAAGCGAATGGGTAGCCGCTGGTGGAGGTTGAAAGCTTTATGGGGGGAAAAGAAGCTTTTCGATGGGAAAACAATTGGCGGGAAAGGTCGCCTAACCGATGCTATTATAAGCAAATTGACGACTTTTTATGGCAATGCTATTCGTGCCCACTCCCATAATGTGAATGAGATGAGGCAAGCTGTTTGGGCTGTGTGGGCTCATACATCCAGCACAGATGATGAGCCGATAGCTGTTGTAAGTACGATGTTTCGGTTCACAACAATACAGTGAATGAATTTTCTCACAAGAAGACCTTTCCAAAAGCAGTTTCTGAAGTGATTAAACCTGTTTTTAAAGATTTATCACACTTGAAATTGTTAAGAAGGTGTTTAGGGGGGAAAACTCAAAATACTAATGAGTCATTGAATTCACTAATTTGGAAGTATAGCCCAAAATTGATTGGATCAGGAATTAATGTCACAAAAATAGCTGCATTTATAGTTGTATGTGAATACAATGTCAGAAGTAAGAACATAATTGATCTGATGCGTGCTTTGAATTTAAAAATAAATAAAACAAATATTTTGATTTGTGTAAATATTGACAAAGTGCTCAAGTCAACGGCTTTAGACAAGTTTCTAAAACCTCCTTTCAAGCTCGTAAAGCTAAAAAAACTTAAAATACTCAAACAAATTGAGCAATGCAAGCTTTCAGAGGGCAATATTTATGCTGCTGGGACTTTTTAAAGCATACTGGTATGTTTAATTTTCTTTTTTGTTGTTTTTTATTTTTAACTTCATTTTTCTCAAAATGAAAATGTTTTCCTTCCGTGCAGAATTTTTCAAAAACTATTTATCGTATCAATATGACATTTCATACACATGTTCAAAATAAGACTTTTTATAACATAAAAAGAAATTTTTAAAGAAATTTTTATATATTTTTTTATTTGTGTTTTAATTGAATTTTTTCATAAAATTTTAAAATTTTCTTCATAATTGTACACTGCTGGACAATTGCTAAGGACGGATCACAAATTGCTATGTAGCATAACATTAAGCAAGATATGAGACCTAGTAGGATAAAATATAGTTGCCACACTGTTCAGACATTAGAATAAAGAATATTTATTGTTCTGGAAAGTACAAAAGCTGTGAAACATCTGAAAGAAAAAAAAATGTTTATTTGATCTGCGTACGGAGAAATGGAACAATGCATCTAAAAGTCAGCAGGTACCTTAAAGACAGGTATCAGTACGGGATATCTCCACCGTGAAGTGTGATACAACATTCCACACGTCGTACCATACTTTGCACAACATTATTCAGCAGATGTTGAGGCAATTTATCCCATTCCTCTGTGAGTGCACGAATGAGGGTGTTCTTGTTTGTCGCAGGATAGTTTCGACCAGCAACTTGCCTCCCCAAAGCATCCCACTTATTTTCAATGGAGTTTAGATCTGGAGAACGCGCTGGCCATACGAGACGTTGAATACCCTCGCTGTCTAGACAATCCTGAACAGCGAGTGTTCGATGACATGTTGCGTTGTCATCCATAAAAAGAAATTTATCACCGACAGCACCACGGAAAAGACGAACATGAGGAAGTAGAACTTCATCAATGTATCGTTGGCCCGTCATAGTCCCATTCGCAACCACATGTAGGCGCGTGCGGCCATTGATCATGATGCCGGCCCACACCATGATACTGCGTGTCGGATATCGGTCCTTTTCCTGGATATTTTCTGGACGATAAGCAGTACCACTCTCGAGCCAGATCAGTTGGCGTCTACAATCCGATGACAGACTGAACCTACTCTCATCTGAGAATAGTGCACATGCCCAGTCCTGTTCAGTCCAATTGTGATGCTCATGACACCATTGCAAACGGGCAGTACAGTGCTGTCTGGTCAATGGGACACACACAACAGGTCTGCGTGCGTATAGTCCTCCTCCCCTCAGACGTCTGGCAACAGTTTTGTGGGAGATCTGCTTTCCTGAGGCAGCAAGAAACTTATTTGCCACATGCTGAGCTGTGGTGCGCCTGTTCCTTTTTGCTGATAGGACAATATATCTGTCTTCTGCAGGCGTCGTACTTCTAACACGACCTCCTCCGTGCCGTCTACTACACATTCCTGTAGTTTTAAATGACTTCCACAGCCTTGAAACAACGCTGTGAGCGATGTCGAACTCCCTGGCAACATCTGTTAATTTTCGCCTTTCTTCGATCTTTCCAATAATTCGGCCACGCATAAAATCATCTATGTGATGTCGGGAAGACATGCCAGAAATTTTAAGTTCGTCTATTAAATCTTTCCTGTAAAACTTTGACTTGAAACAACAACTGTCCACACGCGTCAAAACCTTTAAAGCTCTTATGAACGCTATCACGTGATGAACAGACACGGGAAAAAATTTGCTTATACTCATACTTCTTCTTTCTAATATCCCACACTTATTCTAATTTTCCACATTTTGCTTCCTTTCATTTTGTGGTTGCTATGGATGATAGTGTTATCCGTCCTTAGCAATTGTCCAGCAATGTATTTTAAAAATATTTTTTTCTCTAAATGGTTTAAAAGTGTGTATAAGTTCAAAAAGAAACATTTTTATATCAAATAAAAATTAATTTTGTGAATTTTGATCAATTCTGTTCTTCAGATTTCTGCGCGGTGTAAAATGCTAATTTTCATATTTTTGAAAATTGTCCAAATTTTATTGTTTAATAACTTTTAAAAGTGTTTCTCAAATTTTCTAAAAATTTGAGAATTAACGAATATATATATGATTATCATGTGGTAAAAATTTCAAAATATTGTTTTGTTTTATTGCTAAGTTACTTTGGTTTGAAGAAGGATGTTTTCTTCGAGTGCACGGATATCTGTTAAGGGTCTTTTGAACCCTTAAGTTAGTGTGAACTAAAATAAAAAATCTATGTAAAATAGTTCCCTGTTGAAATAATATAAAATTAACAACAGTACTGAATGATACAAACAATAAAACATGTTGCTGAAAAATTAATTATTCAAATAATACTTAATTGCAATATTTATATTAGCAATTGTAATTATATTACAAGGGCACAAACAAATGAGAACATACAATCATAAATAACTATAGTGATAACTGAAATATATGGGCAGTATGATACTATATAAAATATGTATTTAAACCCCAAAAAACTACATCAGGATAAGATTATCAGAAGCAACATAAACCATCAGATGTTAAGGGGTCATATACCTTTTAAAATTTCCTGAAAATCGATTTTTTTATTATTATTTTATTTTATAGAGTAAACCTTTCTGAGAATTCTAAAAGAAACCGTATGCAGATATTCCCAATAGAACGGACGTTATTAAGAAAATAAAAAGAGTAGAAAAGGCGATTTACATATTGTTTACATTTTGGCTCCAGGGTGACAGCTGTCATGTCGCTGGTGACAGCTGCGTTTCTCTGTTTCTAATATTTTCATTCTAATTATTATCAAATGCTTGAATCTAAGCCTCAAATATTATTATTTTGTTCTGAATATTAACTACAACTACTACTAACTTTATAAACTTCTACTTCTACTTTGTTTTGATAAAGTGAATCTTGAATTTATACTCGCTCGTTTTTGATTTTCATACCGTATCTTATTCTAAGATAAGTTTTAGGAAAAGTATTATTTTTTTATAAACTTTTGAAGGATGAATTCGACTGAATCTGCTAAAAGACCATCTGGTAAACGTCCTAAGAAAAGGAAGTTTACTGGTAATATGCATACGAGATGCAAAGCTGTACACAGTGTGGATGAATCACTAAACAACAGTGCATCTGGAAAAAAGATTCGGCTGCAAGATTTTGATTCATCTTTTATTGAACATGATGACTGTTTTGATGGCTATAGAGTGTTTGATAACAATATCATGTTTACATTCAAAACTTTGCTTCTTGCAAAAAATGTGGTGGTGATATTAAACTTTCAGAAAATTGTGTTAGAGGTTTGTCTAGTGTTTTTTCGATTGAATGCAAGAACTGTAAAGACTTGTGTTCGTTTAGAAATTCAAAAATGCTGGGTAAAAGAAAAAAATATTCCAGAAATAAACAGACGTTTTGTATACGCAATGAGGACAATTGGACAGGGTCATGCAGCAATGACAACTTTCTGTGGTGTCATGGACTTTCCTCCTCCAGTTGCTGAAAAATCCTATCATAACATTATAAACAAACTACAATTGTGTAGTAAAGAAGTCGCAGAAGCTTCAATGCAAAGTGCAGCTTTGGAAGAGGTAACATTGACAAATTCTTCCGATATAATAATTAGTGGAGATGGAACATGGAAAACCCGTGGCTATTCTCGTGTTGGTGTGTGTGCTGTTATAGGAGACAAAACAGGAAAGTGTATTGATGCGGAAGTGATGTCTTCTTTCTGTAAAGGATGTGATTCTGGAAAACGAAGAAAGGGGTCACCTGCTTACAAAAAGTGGAAAATTCTTCACGTTAAAGAATGTTTGAAGAACCACAATGGTTCAGCTGGCATGATGGAGACTGTGGGAATGGTTCGTATATTTCAGCGTTCATTAAGTCATCGTTCTGTGAGGTATACATCTTACATCGGGGATGGCGATTCCAAAACATTCTCATCTATTACTGCATCCAATCCGTATGGAGAAGATATCACAGTTTCAAAAATTGAATGTGTTGGACATGTTCAAAAAAGAATGGGAACTCGTTTACGAAAATTAGAACAAATGAGCTCCAAACTCAGTGATGGGAAGTCGATTGGGGGAAAGGGAAAGTTGACCGACAGAATGATCGACTTAATTACAACGTACTATGGAAATGCAATCCGACAAAATAAAACATGCCTGTCTGATATGCGAAAAGCTGTTTGGGCGGTATATTTCCATATACGTTCAAGCGACGAAGAACCATTGCACAGTTTTTGTCCCGTAGGTCCTAATTCTTGATGTAAATATCAAAATCAAGTAGTAGAGGGCAGTGTGGAAACTTTTAGACACAGTAACAAATTGCCAGTGGCAGTAATGGATGCCATAAAACCTGTGTTTAATGATCTATCACAACCTAAACTTCTACAAAATGTCTAGGGGGTAAAACCCAAAATAATAATGAATCCATTAACTGATTAATATGAAAATTATGCCCAAAAACTTTACGTTGTGGTAGAAAGATTGTTGATATATCTACAAATGAGGCAATTGTCATTTTTAATGATGGCAATCAAGGCAGACTAAAAATTATGCAATCGCTTGGTCTGACTGTTGGTCAATTTGCATATAAATTTGTTACACTTGTAGATATAAAAAGAATTGAGACTGCAGAAGTACATTTTAATCTCCGCACAAAAGAAGTACGACAGGCTAAAAAATGCAATTTAAAACTACTTGTAAGAAATAAACTGAAAAGAGGGAACATCATATGCATGTGGCGAATTTTAGCATTTTAGAATCATAGTAATACACTGCATTCATATCACAAATTGTTTAATATTTATAATAAGTAGTTGTTAATTAAGGTATTGATTGTTTTTAAGTAATATTTATAAATTTTTAACTTTATTTTGGAGAAATGAATCACTTTGTTGCATTTTGATTATTTTGTAGCTTTTGATATCGTTTCGATGCTTGTACTGCATTGGTATAATATATGTTTTTAGTTATAAAAATTTTAATAAAGTGAAGTTTATTGACTAAAAAAACTTCACATTAGTTTTAATTTAAATTTAGTTGTTGTTTGAGTAACCAGGATAATATATATATAAAACTGTGGTAAATTTTACGTTTGATGTCAATTTTCTCAGAACGTCATTTTTACTCATTACGCGCATGATATTTTCAAAACCGTTCAATGGAAAATGATAAAATTTTTACTGGAGATTCTGATCATATCTGTACTTAAAATAACGAGCCAGTTTGAATTTTTAATGAAAGAATTTAAAATTACAAATATAAAATAGCAGTTTTTTAAAAAATTTTCTAGTTAAATTTTAAATTGTTATAGTTTACTAAAAATTTTTAATCAGTGTTTCATGCTTCGTCATTTTAAAGATAACACAATTTCCAACACTGAGCAAAAATTTCATCAAAAAATACTGGTAACTTTTTTATAAAGCTGCGCGTAATGCATATCACTTGCGAAAAGAAAACAAAAATTTCTTTTTGTAATTATCTAATTAAAAATTTATCCTAATTAGCACTGTGTCTGTTGGTTATGTTTTAAGTAAAGTAATATCTATTTGTTTATTCCTCCAAAATTTACATTCCAGGAAACAATAATAAAAAAATTATAGAGCTTTAAATAGCTCACTATTTTTAACCATTTTCAACTTTTTAAAGGGTATGTGACCCCTTAAAGTTCAATGTTGACCTGATTTTTTGTCTCGACTTAACTTTGCTTCTGACAATCTTGCAATATATAAATCAATCATTTGTGATCAAAAAAGTGTTAGCTGAACAAATATTCACCTTGAAAAGATTTCCTCATATCTCCTTTTGGATTTCTTTAAAATTCAGTGTTGATGTCATTTAAGGGGTCAAATACCTTTTAAAAAGTTGAAAATGGTTAAAAATAGTGAGCTCCTTAAAGCTCTATAATTTTTTTATTATTGTTTCCTGGAATATAAATTTTGGAGGAATAAACAAATAGATATTACTTTACTTAAAACATAACCAACAGACACAGTGCTAATTAGGATAAATTTTTAATTAGATAATTACAAAAAGAATTTTTTGTTTTCTTTTCGCAAGTGATATGCATTACGCGCAGCTTTATAAAAAAGTTACCAGTATTTTTTGATGAAATTTTTGCTCAGTGTTGGAAATTGTGTTATCTTTAAAATGACGAAGCATGAAACACTGATTAAAAATTTTTAGTAAACTATAACAATTTAAAATTTAACTAGAAAATTTTTTAAAAAACTGCTATTTTATATTTGTAATTTTAAATTCTTTCATTAAAAATTCAAACTGGCTCGTTATTTTAAGTACAGATATGATCAGAATCTCCAGTAAAAATTTTATCATTTTCCATTGAACGGTTTTGAAAATATCATGCGCGTAATTAAAAATGACGTTCTGAGAAAATTGACATCAAACGTAAAATTTAACACAGTTTTATATATATATTTTTCTGGTAACTCAAACAACAATTAAATTTAAATTAAAACTAATATGAAGTTTCTTTTAGTCAATACACTTCAATTTATTAAAATTATAACTAAAAACATATATTATACCAATGCAGTAGAAGCATCGAAAGGATATCAAAAGCTACAAAATAATCAAAATGCAACAAAGTGATTCATTTCTCCAAAATAAAGTTAAAAATTTATAAATATTGCTTAAAAACAATCAATACCTTGATTAATAACTAATTATAAATATTAAATAATTTGTGATATGAATGCAGTGTATTACTATGATTCTAAAATGCTAAAATTCGCCACATGCATATGATGTTCCCTCTTCTTCAGTTAATTTCTTACAAGTAGTTTTAAATTGCATTATTTTTGCCTGTCGTACTTATTTTGTAAGGAGATTAAAATGTACTTCTGCAGTATGAATTCTTTTTTGTATCTACAAGTGTAACAAATTTATGTGCAAATTGACCAACAGTCAGACCAAGCGATTGCATAATTTTTAGTCTGCGTCGATTGAAATCATTAAAAATGACAATTGCGTCATTTGTAGATATATCAACAATCTTTGTACCACAACCTAAAGTTTTGGGGCATAATTTCCATATTAATGAGTTAATGGATTCATTATTATTTTGGGTTTTACCCCCTAGACATTTTTGTAGGAGTTTAGGTTGCGATAGATCATTAAACACTGGTTTTATGACATCCATTACTGCCACTGGCAATTTGTTACTGTGTCTAAAAGTTTCCACACTGCCCTCTATTACTTGATTTTGATATTTACACCAAGAATTAGGACCTACGGGACAAAAACTGTGCAATGGTTCTTCGTCGCTTGAACGTATATGGAAATATACAGGAAAAATAATATTTTTCCTAAAACTTATCTTAGAATAAGATACGGTATGAAAATCAAAAACGAGCGAGTATAAATTCAAGATTCACTTTATCAAAACAAAGTAGAAGTAGAAGTTTATAAAGTTGGTAGAAGTTGTAGTTAATATTTAGAACAACAATAATAATATTTGAGGCTTAGATTCAAGCATTTGATAATAATTAGAATGAAAATATTAGAAACAGAGAGAAACGCAGCTGTCACCAGCGACTGGAGCCAAAATGTAAACAATCTTTAAATCACCTTTTCTACTCTTTTTATTTTCTTAATAACGTTCGTTCTATTGGGAATATCTGCATGCGGTTTCTTTTAAAACACTCAGAAAGGTTTACTATGTAAAATAAAATAATAATAAAGAAATCGATTTTCCGGAAATTTTAAAAGGTATATGACCCCTTAAGAAATCCAGAAGAAAATATGAGAAATATTGTTTCAAAGGTCAGCAAATATATCATAGTTGTATCCTAGATCAGCAAATAGCTTTTTGTTAAAAAAAAGTTTTCTGATTTTTTTTTTCATTTAAAACAAAGATGAGATCTAATCGGTGATAAAGAAGATAAGGCCATAAACAATGAGATACAAAAAAAACATGGTTCACAATATTACCAATTTGTTGATAGCAATTAGTTTGAATTAAGTGTCATTTTCTTTCTGTTATACTTCAAGCAATATTTTTCTACAAAGATGAAAACATTGAATTAGTTGATGAAGGAAGAATAGCAAAAATCTTTATTTTCAACGACAGAAAATATTATAGCAATGTATTGATATGTAAAAAAGGTATGCATATGTACATTTATCTAAAAACTACATGAACAGATTGCCAGAAGGTACATTAAGCAATGATGCCACAAACAGTTTTGAACAACAACAAAAAATAGAAAATCTTAGATACCGTAAAATTCGGTGTATAACGCCCACTTTCTGCATAAAAAAATTAAATTGAAATTTAGGGGTTCAACAGCTTTAAAAACAAAAAAAAAGATGAGTATAGAAAAAAATTTTGATTTCTAGAAATATCGAAATGCTGTTAATTTAAAAGAAATGGCACTCCTTATGAATTGAAAGAGTTTTAAGTCTATATAGATGTATACTATTTTTTTCTATACCTTGGAATAATACCTCAAATAAATTACTTCAAAACATGAGAGCATTGCACATGTACATTTCAGGTCTCTTCGTAAGAAAGAGGATGTGCATTATATGACGAGCATAACAAACATTAAAAAATGCAGTTCAAAAGTATAGGTGAGCATTATACGTCCGATTTTATCGTAATCTGATATTTTTCTTTGCATTGTTTTTTAGCACCAAATTGTTCGATATCGTTCCTTTTTCATTCATTTCACCATTGTAATGCAATTCTAAATAACTATGCATATATTTTATGATATTCAACATTGATCAGAATCTGCTGAAGAAGGAAGAAAAACAATAATCCTTTTTTTCAACCAAAGAAAATGTCATAGAAATGTACATTCATTAAATCTTTAAAAATATATATGAAGAACATATTGTGATGGAAAGTTAAATCATAATTCAACACGATAAAAATTGCATCAACTCTGAATTTTAAAGTGCAAAAAAGAATTACTTTTTGAGCATTCAATCACATCCATAGTCTGATTTTGATGAAATTACCATAAACAGCTCAAAAAATCTTAGACGTAAATAAAAATTTGCATATGCATTTGTATTCTTACCTATTGGCATCACTGCATTTAAATTAGCACCAAGCGAACTGTGCTATTTCCAACAAAATCTTTCAAATCTTTTTTGTTTCATATCAATTCTTTGTTGTTTTGATATCAAGGATTGATTCGTGTGGCACCAATTTGGTTGTGGTGACACTAATAGGTTAATACCTAAAAATCTAACTTAAATCAAGATATCTAAAATCTTATAATCCCAATAAGTTTAGCATTGTATTCCATTTTCTTTTTATTATCCTATTATAATTGCAAAAGTTTGTATGTATGGATGTTTGTTGCTCTTTCATGCACAAACAACTGAGCGAATTTTAATGAAAATTTACAATAATATAGCTTATACAATAATATAATTTGTTCTTACTTATTGTAGTTTTAATTATATGATACCGTGACTCAAGGGTTTAAGTCAAAAAATGATTTGTGAAGCTTTTTGTAAACATAAGCTTAGATAATGTGATACTTATGTATTAGCATCACCACAGCAAAATTGGTGCCATGCGAATCACACCTTGATACCAAAGCAACAACGATTCTAACATATTTTATATAAAATCATTCAGATTTTGGCGGAAAATGGTGCGATCCATGTGTCGTCAATTTGGTTGCGGTGATGATTGTACTTAAATACTGATACTTATTCTTTAACACAAATATCAGTGGATTATTTTAGACGATGAAATTCTCTTCATACCTGGAATTGCTCTTATCTTCAAAAACAATCTGTTATATTAAAAATCTTTATTGCTTTTCTTTGTTCAACGAAAAATTCAAAATCTTAATTATTGTAACAATAAAGTTGAAAATTCTAGCAAGCAATATAACAAAAAGAAAAAATAGTACTAAATAAATTTTTCTACGCACATTTTTTAATAATTTTACTATGCACGTTTGGTAGTAACAAATTGATCCTTATATCAAAATAAATACTTTTATCACTTCTGGACCATAATAATAAAATTTAGTTTGCATGTTTCTTTTGTTGAATTGAAAGCTGCCAAGAATGCTTCGGAGGAATTGGTGTTAAAAATTCCGTTTGGGCTCTTTTAGATTTAGACTTGAAATTTAGCACATATATTTATTTTACGAAGTAGAGATCCATTTAAAGTTGATTTTGTGGAAATTCACTTGATTATTGGGTTAAGCGAGCGCAAAAATATCTTTCTCTACTTCTACTTTAGATATTAGAAATTCTTAATTCTGACCTTTTTACATCAAGAGGCGAGAGTTACAGCTATAAATATATTTTTCAATACAATCAAATTCTTAATGCTAGATATCAAAAATTTATGAATTATGCAAACAGTATTTATTTATACAACATCGTGAAATACACAATGTAGCGGGTGGATAATGGCTAGTCTGCTGTAATTTTGTACTATTTTGTTACTGATGGAACATGGAATTAGCCAATAAAAGAACAATAAGCTGTTCCAGATAAAATTGTCACGCTATTAGGTTGGAAGTAGGGAAGACGTAACGCTAAAGTGTACCGATATTCAGGCAATAATTTAATTTCAAGCTTTACTTACTTTTGGGCTTGCTACCTTGATATCACAATCAGATAAATTATAGCCCTATCACAATCCTAGATTGAAAATACAAAAAAAAAACATGTAAAAAAAAAAAAAAAATCTTAAACGTAAAAAAAAAAAAAAAAAAAAAAAAACCTTTAACCACACAATATTGGCAATTTGTTAATCCCAAATAGTTTTAACTGTCATTTCTTTTAGTTACCTTTTTCTACTTTGTTGTTACAATGGAATTTGACAATAGAGGAAAAGGCTACTTACGTATCGGCATCACCTCAGCAAAATTTGCGATATCAAAACAATAGATTCTTACGTGTTTCATATGAAAAAGAAAACAAATCAGTCAATTTTTTCTGAAAAAAGTGCCACTTTGGCTGCGGTGTTGGAACTTGCGTTTTATCGCGCCAATGTGAACATTCAAAATAACTCTCCAAGTTAGCAGCTTTGATCATCGCTTAAAATAAATTTGTGTTTCCAAATGTCTTTATTAAATTTTAAATTTTTTAAGGGATTAATTTTTAAGTTAAAATTTCCAAATTTCACTAATCGATAACTTATTTTTCTTTTTAAAAAATAAGGAACTGCATTAATGAATTCTTGAAAAAAGGGTTTTATATTTCAGCAATAATCTGTTTTTCCATTAGTTTAATTTATCCTTATATTATCTTTTTGCTATACTGCTAGCTAGGATTTTAAACTGTGTTACAATAAGCAAGATTTAGAGTTTGTCGTTGAACAAAGAAAAGCAATAAAGTTTTTTGTAACAGATTATTATTATTTTTGAACATAAGATTCAAAGCAGGTAAGAAGTGAATTTTACTGTCTAAAATAATTCACTGATATTTGTGTTAAAAAAAATAAGCAACTATTATCAGTACTTATGTATAATAGTCACTGCAGCCATATGGTATCAACGTGTGATTGACTCACATGGCACCAATTTTCCTGTGGTGACGCTAATACATAAGTACCACATTATGTCTAAGCTTCTGTTTACAAAAAGCTTCACAAATCATTTTTTTACTTAAAAACTTGAGTCACAGTGTCATATAATTAAAACTACAATAAGCAAGAAAAAATTACAGTTTAGAAAATAAACAAACATAAAACTGTGTGACACTAAAATATAAATTCTGGTATTAATTTAATACAAAACAATTCATATCTTAAGACATGGGAAATCTAATGTTATCATATTTGTGTTGCAAATTCAAAAAAGGAAATTTAGAAAGAACATTTTTTTTACGACAACTTTTTCGAAAAACGAATGTAATTCCACCACAAAGAGTTTAAAAAACTTTAAATAAATATATAAACAATAAAATGTGCTAAAATACACCAAAAAACTGCTCTTAACATTAATTTTCGCAAAATTGACTTGACTTGTCTGTTGACATATCTCCATTTAGCTGAAAAATCGCTTAAAAATTGAATTTTTAAAAAATCTAAAGCGAATCTCGAAAAAAAAACTCTTTGAGGTGTTCAGGATAATGACCTACAGCTTCTACATGTCAAGTTTCAGACTTCTGGGTTTCTTAGTTATGCCGCTACAGCTGAAACACACGAACTATTTTTTTTATTGGTATACATATATAGACGATGTTGAATAAAAATACGTGTAATTCATTAATACTTTCGTACATCGCAATTTAAATAGTTACATGATAAATTAATGTATGTATGTTTGTTTTCAATTGATTACACAGTGAAAACTACTTCCAGGAAAAGGCCCTAGGTGCAGCAGCTGCTGGTCAAAAAAGAATCAAATTACAGAAACAAACAAAAATAATACTCCAACAGCATATATAGAAAGAAAAATCGTTCACTGTGTCCCTGTAGCGCAATGAATAAAATTGAGTTTTTTTTTTGCAAGCATAATGTATTTTAAAGAGGGTAGAGCCATTGCAGAACAGTGTACCCAAAATTGAAAAATAATCTTTTAATGAGTGTTCATATTGCAATTTCACTTCAGAGAAAAGAATAATTTCACAAAAACATATATATGAATGCAAAAGAGAAAATTAACCTGCTAAAAAGGTAAATATAAATGAAAGAATGAAAATATAAATAAAAATTATAACAGAAAAGTAATAACAGTAGTATGTTTCAGCAATGAGCACTATGAGCGAAACAATCTGAAATAGATAAATTAAAAGAAAAACATATATCATAAACCATTTTCCTAAAATATTATCACAAATAACATACATTAGGAAGCCTTTAACTGGAAAAAATAAAATTAGTACAAACAAAATTTTTTAAAAAATAGATAAAATAAGCCTATATTATAATAGGGTTTTCTAAAAAAAAATTATGCCCTAATTTTGAAGGAAATTTTTAAACATAAAAATGTTAAACATGAATAAAATAAACAAAGAAATATGAAGTAACTTAGAATATATATAGTAGAAATTATAACATTAATTAAATTACATCTTTTTTTTTGTTTTAGAAATTACGTAAAATGATAAAATACATTAAATGTAAAAATGGTTTGGAATAATCAACTGGATAAGCAAAACAAATGAGACTGTTGCCAAAACAACTAACTAAAAACCAAGTTTTTTAAAAAAAAAATGTAAAAATCCCTTACAAATTTAATCTAAAAATATTTAAAGCGAATTTTGAAAAAACCTCTTCGTAGTGCACATCTTCAAGACCTAAAATAATTATGTGCCAAGTTTTATACTGGGTTGCTTAGTTTGGGCTGTAGAGGTGAAAACACACGCTTAACCCGTTCTTTATTAATATAGATAACATTTATTGCTATATACATATATATATATATATATATATATATATATATATATATATATATATATATATATATATATATCATCAGCCTAATTATCAGACTGCGTAACTCCACCGGTGTAACTGATTTGATATAGGAGTGCAACGAGCCAAGCACTTTTGGGCGCGATTCCTTAATCCTTTTGTTTTGTCTACGCCATGGCTCAGTGCGCGCTCCACTTTTAATTTATTCTTCTATCAGTGTAATCCCTACTTATTTTTTATTCCATAATAAAACTACATTTCAAAGGGAGAGGTGGTGGCAAGATTATAACATAAAATAAATACAGCAGAAATTAATAGTAATGTATTACACTTCCAGATATAAATTATTTACACTATTATATGCGTTCATTACACAAAATTTGTAACAATGTGTTTTTTGCTGAGCAGAGATCCCGCGGGAAAAAAAACCAAATAAAAACCTAACACTAATATACGTTTCCCGATGGCAACTACATTATCACACGATAAAAATATCAAAGTAAACCATTTTGTAATGTTATCGTCTACCTTGGCGAACATAAACAACAACTTGCGCCTGTATCAAATTAGCATCTCAGATTTAGTTACGCAGTCTGATAATTAGACCAACGATATTATTTTTAAGGCTCCCGTTTTTATACCCGGTTATTAACACGTCATCGTAAATTTTCATCTTATATATTTTATGTGCTATAAGTACCTCGGATTTTACGGTATATACAAATTGTAAACGCTTACTGAACTCTGAATGTTTTGACATGAAACCGCCTTTATACAATTCCATATTTAATTAATCATGCATGATAAAATCCTCTCATTATATTTATATTATTTTATTACGCATTTGTAATTTGTTTAATCTTAGTTTTAAGTTAACGAATTTGAATCTAATTCTTTTGCAACTGTGTATGCGAAAATTGGTAAAATTAAATTTGTTAGATAAATAAAAAGTCTCAAATGGTAAAATTTCGACCTTTTACTTAAAAATATATATTAAATATTTAAAATATTTTATTAAAAAAACTGAATTTAGATATTTTTTTATTTGGAAAAATTTTATATTTTTTGCATGAAATTGCATGCTTGCCAGTGGCTCAAAAATGTGGTATATGTACCCTTAGAAATCTATAAAGAATCCCCAGGGATGACCAGGGAGTCCAGAATAGGTATGGAAATTCCAAATAAGTCTTTCAAACACACAGCAAGAAAAGCTTTTTAAAGTATATAATTTTTGCACTTATTGAAAATATATTTTGGGGGCAATGAATATAGTATTTGAAATATGCATTTTGTGTCTATCAGGAATATTCAAAAAGATTTTTTTTTTATTTTTGAATGTTGTAGCAATTCTAAAAGAAATCTAATTTAATTTAAGTGGTTTTATATATAATGTACTGTTTTAAGAAAATATTACAGCTGTGAAAAATGACTCATTTTTACTAAATTTCTAGGGGTACACTGAATGAGCCAAAAGTTCACTTAAACCAAAAAATCACGAAAAAAAGGAAATAATGGCAAGTAAAAAAAGTTTGAAAAAAATGACTTACACAAGGATGTTGGATTTTCTTTAGTAAGAAAAGGGATTTATATTTAAAAATATCAACGGTAGATGATGCTGAGTCATACTAGAGATTCCCAGAATTATTAATATTGCGATAAAAAACCATGACACACAAGGCTTTTTTCATTCACTTTCAAACTGCTATCTTTATCGAATCGAGTGTTGTTGGTGAAGTTGTTCTATTTTATGCGAAACTCAGCAACTGCGTTACTTTTCAAAAATTTTGCACGGCGAAAGGAATGAAGACGAAGAATGGTTCCATATTGTGTACTGTAGTAATGAAGCTTGTCGAACGGTTACAAAAACTGACCTTTTGGGGGAATCGGCCATGGGGTGGAAGATCAGCGTTGTAAGATATTCAAATTGTTGCAGTGGAAACCAATCGTATGTGCTGGTCATGGAATTCTCATGAATACACCACGAAATATTGCATCCCGCAAAATTGAAAGTCTAATTAACAGTAGCTTTACTAAATGTTTAATTTTTGTACTATTCTTCTTTGAAGAATCACGTTCTAAATTTAGCTGGAAAACGTACATTGTAACCCATAACCCACCAAAATCATGCCAGCGTTAAAACAAAGAGGTATGAATCTGTTATGAGCTTTACGCAGACCACCTCTATACTATGCCAATTTAACTAACGATTTCTATTGATTATCTTTGGTGATGACAGTGATTTGTTAAGGCCGCAAGATCGTAAGGCCATTACATTTGCCCTTCCATATGTTCATCAGATTCTATTGGGGGGAGGGGTATTTGAAATCACTTGTGTTCTCTTTGTCTCCGTCAACATTGGGCAATCCAAAGAATTATACCTGTCTTGAGGTATTTGTAATCCATTCGGATATATTGCATTCAGCTACAATGGGCGGTGTGAGTGGTCTTAGTTTTATCAAACAATGTTCTGGAAGTCATGTTGACCGATTGTTATTACAAGAATATATTGATGAACAGTACTGTTGGGCTATACATAGTGTTTCATATCTTCAGTGCCCTCTAAATGTGGATTTTTTTAAAAAAAGGAGTCTCAAGGGTGTTAATCTCGGTTTTTTCGAATTTTCGAAAAAAAATATATGTTGTTTCTCATTTTCTTTTGAACATTTTGATACCAACCACGTGATAGTACTACAAAAACTTCGAAAGTTATTCAAAAAATTCCAAACAACAATTTAGTAATAACAGTGTTTAAATGGACGCATAGCAAACCCACTTATTCTAGATTTCCGCATACGTTTTTTTGTTTTTTGGTTTTTAAAAAGCCTCATGAAATATTTTAAACACTTGGGTGAATGAGAAGAAAGCTTGCAACTCAACACCCACTTTTTCAATGTGTTTTCATCTGTTTTGGTAATGCTAGCACAGTGTTTGAAATAACTTATCGAAATTCAAAACAGAGTTGTTTAAAACCGTTTATCTAAATTCAAAACAAGATTATCTTGATTAAAATGGAAAATATACATCGTAGACCTTCAGGTAAACATCCTAAGAAAAGAAGAGAGATTTAGAGGGAACCAATTCATGAAGGTATGTCCTCATACAAATGTTGCAGAAAGGAGTGATACAGGTAAGTGTACTTCCAAGTAATAAAATATCAGGAATCGAGACTTCATTAAAGTCAAATCTTATTAAGGAATGGGAAAACTTCAAAGGATATCGTATTTTTGATTTTATTTCAACCTTTAGCTCTATTTTGTCAGTATCATGCTGTTTAAAATGTCATAAACCATTAACGATTACTGAAAAGTCCACTCGTGGTTTATATTCGAAGTTTGAAAAACGTTGTAAAAACTGTGGGAGTGTTTGTACTTTTTCAAGCTGTGAAGACACTGGGAATAAAAATAATGCTCCAGAAATTAACAGAAGATCTATTTTAGCAATGCGATGCATAGGCCAAGCTTTAGAGTCATTAAAAACCTTTTGTGCTGTAATGAGTCTTCCTAATCCTGTTGAAAAAAAATCATATGATGTTATTAATAATAAAATTTCACGTGTTATGAAGGAAGTCGCTTAAGAAAGCATGAAAAGGGCAGATGTCGAAGAAAATTCTTCGTCAACTGATAACCTTTTAATGGTAAGTGTTGATGTTACCTGGAAGACGAGAGGACATTCATCGTTGATTGGACTATGTACTGTAATAGGGGCCGAAACAGTTAAGGTTTTGGATAGAGAAGTGTTGTCCTCATTTTGCAAAGGATACGACAGTTATAAAGGGGTTAAGTATGGTATCAAGTACAAAATATGGCAAATAGCGCATAAGATTTCATGCAGAAAAAATATTCTGGCTCTGCTGGTAAGATGGAGGTTGACGGGATGTTAAGGATTTTTAATCGATCAGAAAAGCTTCACAACTTGAAATATTCGAATTACATAGGAGATGGCGACACAAAAACATTCAATGCCCTTTCTGAAAACAAGCCATACGGCGATTACCATCTTATTCGGAAAATAGAATGTGTAGGCCATGTGCAAAAGAGAATGAGTACAAGACTTAAGAAGCTTAAATTAGTATATGGTAAAAAGAAATTATCTGATGGTAAAACTATAGGCGGTAAAGGTAGGTTAACCGGTAGTTTAATTGATAACCTTGCGCATTACTATGGTAATGCTATTCGATGCAATTATACTAGTGTAAAGGAAATGCAGAAAGCCATTTAGGCTGTTTGGGTTCATTCTTGCAGCACTGATGATGAACCGATGCACTGGTTTTGTTCTACAAATCCAAATACATGGTGTAAGTATAATGCCGCAATGAATAATAATTTACAAACTTATAAACACAAACCCTCAGTTGCAAAACTGTTCGAGATGTAATTAAGCCTGTATTTGCAGACTTATCTCATCCGGAACTCCTGAAGAAATGTTTAGGAGGTAAGACACAGAATCCTAATGAAAGTTTAAATTCATTAATTTGGAAATTTTGTCCTAAGGCGATTGGTTCTAGTCTTCAGATTGAAGAGATTGCTGCAAATCTAACAACCAGAGTTTTTAATGATGGAAATAAATACTTATTATTATTTTAGAGAGATTTGGCTTAAAAATTAACAGACATGTTTGTGTGTCCCTGGCTGAACTTGACAATCGTCGAATCTTTGCGTCAAGACAGAAGCGCTTAGCATCATCTTTTGAAGCTCGCAGAGCCAAAAAAATTAAAAAGACTAAAGAAATTGAGCTGTTTCAGGAACAGAAAGGTAGATGTTATGATCCTGGAGCATTTTAGCAATGTATGTTTTAAGATTTATTTTCTCAAATTCAATTTTAAAACTTTAAAGCCCTTTTTCTCAGTTTGTGTTTTTTTCAATTACGCGTATTGCGTTTAAAAAACTACCATACTTTGATGTATAAAACTTTTCAGAATTTTAAATTCTATCATAATCTTTAAATCCTAGCTTTTTATAGTATTATAAATTTTAATTTTTTGAAAAATTTCAACAAAAATTTAATTTTTTGAAAAAATTTAAAATATTGTACTTTTTTTATTTTCAAAAATATTATTTTTTATTCTATTTATATAAGATAGGCTAAAATGTAATAAGGATATATTTGACTTTATAAATCAACTTATTGCTAGTAATTAGAATCATTATTGCAAAACATATCATGCGCGTCGTAAAACTTACTATTTGTTTCTTACAAAAAGTTTTCTTATTTTTATGTGCTTATTATTTTTAAAATTATGATTATATTTTAGATATTTTATACTTTTTTTAAACTTTATTCCTTTATAAGAAAGAGGTAAAATATTTAAATTATTTCATTTTAATCTCAAAGAATTATTTCTAGTCGAAAATTGTTTGCATTTTGTGCTCTCGAAACATTTTTAACACCCTTGTGACCCCACGGGGCCGGCACGTCCATAGGAGCCCATGTTAAATTGGGTAAGTCTTTGTACCTAATTCTCAGAAACTACTTACTTCGCATAGATGAAATGTTTACAGTGGGTTATATGTTCTATTAATAACAGTTTAAATGAGGGATTTGTCTTTTTGTTCAAAATTAAATTAATTATGATTTTTTTAAAAAGTGTCTAATTTCGTTCCCTAAAATTTAGTTTAAAAAAGTCATATCTACAAAGATTTGCTAGGTATATATAATTCCCTCCATTAAAATTTGTAAACATGTTAAAAGTATGCTCACTGAAAATTTGAGGTTCATATGATAAGTACTTTTTGAGGAAAGGGTACATAAAGAGAAAACAGGCTTTAAAGTGCAAATTTATAATTTTTTGAGCATTTAATCTTTTCAATACTTTTCAGAAGCATATGACGCATTTGGTTTACTTCCTGCTCGTACAAAGGATACTTCTTATTTTTTTTATTATGTTTAACAATTTTGCCTTTTTATGGGATCTCAAGATGATTTCGTTGCGTCGCACGAATCCTACATATATATAGTTTTTGAAACAGAACAGACAATTATAACTTGGTTCAGTACCACAACATTTTTAAATCATTAATTTTGCTACATGACTCATATTGAACTTGCCATAGCCATAGTTACCCCTAATTTAGAGTTTTTAATTCCACAAATGTATATCTTGGAATCACAGACCATATGGTGTTATCAATTGACTCATTTGGATTCTGGATCTTTCCATGTAAACATTTCATTAATAGCATGTTGTCCCCTAGATCTTTAAAATATGGCTTCATTTGATTCATTATAGTATTTGGCACGTGTGTATTTGTTTATGACACAGTGCCTTTCGTTACATTCAGCTCCTATCTTTTGAAACTTGCGCCAGGCATTTATAATCGCAGTACACAGTCCATTTTGAGGGCTCTCGTTTGAAGACAGAAGATGAAAATAAACACTCTAAACAGCAGTTTTCATGCTGTATAGATCATTGATATTATTTCTAATAGCCATTATATAATATATTTGAATTTTTTAGATTAAACTGTTGGTGAGTCGGTTACAACCACTTTGACTTTTCCCATCACTTAACTTTTGTTCTCTGTTTCGCTTTAAAGAACCAAAAGAAGTGGTGTTTCCATACACCTTTGAATACGCCCGATACACTCTAATATTTCCTCATGAGCATCGTATGGATTCGCGCTCATCAGAAACCTATGCAAGGGAAAACAAAGGTGCTCATAGCAGAGCTCATTTGATGCACGTCAGGGAGTAGCTTCATTTAAAAAAATACTTCTATATATATATATAATTACCATATTTCCTCGTACCATATATTATTTTAAACTGAAATATTTAAATTTTTAAAAAATATAAAAAAGTTAAAATCGACACTTTTTTTCAAATTTCAAGTGCCGGACAACCTTAAGGTGATTGCCTCCCTTGAAATTGTCGTTTTTCGCCTACATAAGGCATTTTTTTGTTTCAAAATCTTTTTATTTGAACATTTTCTTAACAAAACAGTTTTTTTTTCTTTACGCGAATTATAAATAAAAAGATATAGGGATTTTATAAAGCATCACTGTATGCAAAAGG
>BMAU01007896.1:0-40820 GCA_019973935.1 Trichonephila clavipes | reverse complement strand
TTATAAAGAGCAGGTCCGCAAGTGTGTTTCACCTTGTGCATTTTACAAAAAAACGAGTTAGCTCTGTCATAGCTGGAATGGCAGAGCCCTCGAAACATACCAGCCGGTTATTTTTATTAGACCACAAGTCTGACCCGAAATTCCTCATAGACTCTAGAAGTGAAATCTGTGTCATCCCAACTTCTCCAACTATGAATAAATCACCCTCAGTCTAACTTCTCCTTATTTGCTGCTAATAATACCAAAATTCCAGCCTATGGTATGGTCCGTAAAGAACTGAACCTGGGTCTGAGGCGACCTTTTATCTGACTTTCATAATTGCTGATGTATCATCTCCTATAATTGGTGCTGATTTTCTAAAGCACTTCAATCTTTTAATCGACCTTTTAAGAAAAAAGGTTGGTGGATGTGGAAATTCTCTTTTCACTTCTTGTGTTTTTTCAAATATTGTACAGCCCTCAATCCTCACTGTAGATGCAAACATTAGTTTTAAAAACATCTTATCGGAATATCCAGACCTCAGCAACCCTTCTTTAATTTCCAAATCAGCATCATGGCACAGTCCACCATATTATTACTACTGGCCCACCAATCACTGCCACGCCTAGAAGGCTACACCTAAACTGTATGATGCAGTGAAGGTCGAAATTTGAATTTCTTCTTGCTCAAGGCATTATTAGACCTTCCAAAAGTCCTGAGTTCTCCTCTTCCTGTTGTGCCCAAATCTGACTCTACAGTTGACCTGTCCAGAGGGATTACAGGCAGCTGAATTCTGTTACTGAGTTCGACAGCCACCCCATGCCTTATTTGAATGACTTTGCTCATGCACTACATGGCAAGAGAGGATATTTTCCAAAATAGACATTTTTAAGGCATTCCACCAAATCCCTATAGCTGAGTGTGAAATTCCTAAGACAGCTGTAACAACTCCATGGGGTCTTTACGAATATACCCATTTGTGTTTTGGCCTTGTGAATGCACCACAAACCTTATGATTCATGCATGAAGTACTAAGAGGACTTCCTTTTGTTTTGTCTACTTGGATGATATTTTGTGTTACTCAGAAAATGCTGAGGGCATCGTTCTCACTTAAGAACTATATTCCAAAGACTGAGCTCATATGGTTTAAAACTAAATATCTCTAAATGTATTTTGGTGTGACTGAACTCATTTTCCTTGGCCACCTTACCACCCTGATGGCATTAAGCCATTGCCTGACAAAAAAGTTCAAGCAGTTCTTTGATTACAAACAACCAGAGACTGTTGGCTCTCTGAGAAAATTTTTAGGACTGTTAAATTTTTTATAGACGTTTCTTGCCCAAAGCAGCTGAACAACAGTATCTTTTAAGTGAATTTTTAAAAAGGTTCTAAAGGTAAGAAGGACTCAAAGCCTTTAAACTGGTCTTCTGAGGCAATTACAGCATTTCAGAGGTGTAAACAAGCTCTTTGCTGATGCTGCACTTCTTGCTCATCCTTCACCTTCTGCCCCGCTTGCTCTTCATGTGGACGCCTCTCTGATTATGCCATAGGAGGTGCACTTCACCAAGTTTTGGACTCTGAGCTACAGCCATTGGCTTTCTTTTCCAGAAAACTTACTTCATCTGAAAAGTCTTTACAGTGCCTGCCTACGACCGTGAACTCCTTGCTATCTACTCGGCTATCCGACAGTTTCGGTATATGCTGAAAGATAGAGATTTCACAGTGTTTACTGACCACAAGCCCCATCACTTATGCTTTTAGCAAAAAAGTGACAAGTGTTCTCCACGGCAGATCCGTCAGCTGGATTTCATCTCTTCAGTTCACCACAAATATTGTACATATTCCAGGATCTGACAATATTGCTGCTGATGTTCTCTCTCGTGTTTCTGCATTCAACTTCCCAAGTCAAATTGACTATGACTGTATTGCTGAGACACAACAGACTGATCAGGAGCTTCACACCCTAATAGCATCTGAACTTCCTTGAACTCAAAAGGTAACTTTTCCCAATTTGTCTACTGAAATTATGTGTGATCTATCAACGGGCACAGACAGACCCTACAGCCCAAAACAGCATCGCCAAGATGTTTTCTCTGATATGCATAATTTATCCCATCCTGGCATACGTCGATCAGTACATTTGATGAAGCAGCGTTTTGTTTGGCCATCAATCTCATCAGATGTAGCTAAGTGGGCAAGACACTGCCTAGCTTGCCAAAAATCCAAAATTCATCGTCATACTAGATCACCTCTTTTTCATCATTTCAAGAACCTTCCCAACGTTTTGATCATGTTCATCTGGATCTCATTGGACCTCTACCTCCATCAAATGGCCACACCTATTGCCTGATAATGATTGACCGTTTTTCGAAATGGCCAGAGGCCCAACCTCTCAAAGACATAACTGCTGAGACTGTGGCTGAGGCCTTCTTTTTCCTCTGGGTGTCTCGCTTTGAACTCCTGCAATTCTCACAAATCGACAGGGGCAGGCAGTTTGAGTCCTCGCTCTTCAAAGCTCTTAGCAAACTACTTGGTGTTCAGAAGTGTCGTAAAACTGGATACCACCCTCAAGCTAATGGGATGATCGAAGAATTGCACCGCCCATTGAAAAGTGCAATCAAATGCCTTGCTACTGAGCGTTGGACAGATGTACTCCCTATCATCTTACTAGGTCTACGAGCTTCTCTTAAAGAAGATATTCTGTGTACCCCAGCTGAATTAGTTTTGGGGACCACTATTCGACTGCCAGGGAGATGTTTGACTCTTCCAAGCCAGACGATGATGTTGTGAATTTTTGTTTCGAAACTTAAGTCTCATATGCAATCACTTCACCCTAAACCACCAAAACACCATGGCAAACGTCCAGTTTTTATCCATCCAGGACTGTTGGAAGCAACACATGTTTTTCTTCGCCGAGACATGTTACGTCGTCCACTTCAACAACCCTATGATGGCCCTTTCAAAGTCTTACAAAGGAAGGATAAAGTGTTTTTCCTTGACATCAATAGTAAACGGGTATCTGTATCTATTGATAGATGCAAACCTGCCTTCTTTCTTAACACTGAGGACTTGCAACTACCTCAAACCAAGAATGAAACACCTGCTACTGTGGAACCTAATGCAACAGCTTCAACACCTGCTACTGTGGAATCTGATCCAACAGCTTCAACGCCTACCCAGCCATCTACACGTTCTGGTCGCAAAGTTCATCTTCCAACTAGGTATCGTTGACACTGGAAGGGGAGTATGCAGCGACCTTACAGCTCAACATAACGACTCCAAAACTGAACTGAATTGATCTGTTATTCTTGTAGCGTGCCTGATTCACCATGTGTTGTAGTTTTTAGAAGTTTACCTCTTAATTGCTCATTTTATCTTTAAAGTTAATAAATGTTTATTGTTATTTCATTCAACCGTGTTGTAGTGAAGAATGTCTAACCACGCAACGCGGCACATATATATAAAAGAACAAGAAAAGTTTAATGTTTACATCCTGACTCTTAGCATTTCTTCTCTGCTACTATATTTTTCTTTTTAAGGAGAATTTTATTTTATTTTATTATTTATTGCTGTGTGCAAATATTTGGCCGATCCGCAAAAATGTTTGTTGCGGGACACGAGTTTGACACGCTTGCTATAGTGAGCGATATATTTCATCATACAACTCATTTTTTATCTGAGTTGATCCATTTTTTTCTGGTACAAAATGTGTTTCGCATTTTTTTTTCTTATACCGTTATGTAAATAAGAAATCTCTTTGTATATCAAAAGGTATAATTAATTTTTTATGGAATATTTTGAAATTTTGAAAACACACTATATTACAAACAGATGAAGGAATTACACTATTGTAAACGTTTATGAAAATTGAGACATTTTCTATCTGAAAATGTGTTTCACGTTTAGTTCCGGCTCTCGCACACTTGGAGAAAACAGCCTTTAGTGCATTTGAAATGTCCCCTTGATCCCCTCTTAAATAAATATCCAAGCGGATGCTCCGATCAATATGCAATCACACTATATAAATAATGATTTTGACACAAAGAGCACCCGTGTTTTGGCAGAATTCTGTGCAATAGGAAAACTTAATGCTTTTATTGAACTTTAAATTCTTCTAATGGCGAAGAGTTGGAAGTCGTCATTTTGAGAACCTATATTCTATACAACATCTTGAGCGTAATGTTTAACCACTCTGATTTACATTAAATAAGTTAGAAAGCGTGGGGAAAATTCCCAGTGTTTATCAACTTAGGCTTTGATTACGATGAGTAAGAGAGATTTTAATTATGCCTAGAAAACGGATAACCGAAGTATTCTTGAAAACTTATGAAAAGTTAAGGAAAAGCTTTTAACATCGAAAATAATACAAAACTAGATTTTCACACAGAACATACGCACACACAGTCACACAATAACACCATTAAAATATCTTTTAAGTTTCAAGGTCGCGGCCTCATAACTGGCATGTCATGAGTTTGAGCCTATTACTGCTGAAGACACGAAGTTGCCGATGTACGTTAATACGTCGAGGCTCAAACATCCTCCCGTTGTTGTGGTGTAGAAATTAGGAGAAGGGGTGTCAGCTCATCTGTCATCCTCGTTACTTGACCATTGTTCAAAATTCCGAGGCTTGTTGCCAATAGCTCTCATGCAACTTTATCGTGCGACGTAAATATAACTCTTACTCACCCCAATTTCATTCATCTCGAACGAAAAGCTTTGAAACTTTCAGACAATATACATTCGGATTAGATCGTGTTTTATATGGAGAAGAGAAAAAATATTATTAATTGTAACCTACCAATATAAAAAAGTCTGAATTTAAAAAAAACTACAAAATTAAATATTGCCGCAAAGGGAATGGCCATTCGAAAAAGGGAGAAAACACTTAACTTTGGTTAGATGGTTTTAGACTCAAAATAAAATTACGGTGATTATTGATTAATGCAGTGTTTCTCAAACTTTCAATACTGGCGACCCAATTTTCAATCATAATTTTTTGTCTCGCCCCCTGTACAACAATAATGTATTTACTGCAATAAAAATGCACTTTGAGAGAGAGAGACGCTAAAGTTACAATACGATCTTAATTATAAACCGTACAAATTAATACGATAAGTATATTAAATTTTGTGTATATGTAACTTTTTTAATATATATATATTTTAAGAAAATTACTTAAAATATATATATATTACTAGAATTATGTTACTTTTCTTTCTCTAATTTTTAAATTGGAACAGATCGCAAAAATGATGTATTTAATTAAAGATTTATTTCCTTCAGCATTAATTTCTCAAAGTACAAATGTCATTAGAAAAATAGTCTAGTCAATGTCGCTCTCTATCATACCCATCACATCTGGCATTATAGGGTATGTTTGCGTGAGTCTGGGCAACCTATCGGACGTCTGCGCAAAACATGTAAAAATGCTTTTCCTCGTACAATTCCAGTCAGTTTTGGTCGACTCGATATTCCTATAGCTACCGAATCTAGCTTGAATGTACATTTTTTTAATTTCCACGTTAATTGTAATTCACGGTAATTAAGTATTTACGGCAGTAGATTAAAACAATATCATACATACATTTTTAAGTCGTAAGCAAACACTCGACCATAATAAAGAATCAACAAGTACACAGACGAACGAGCATGGTTCCGAAAAATTAAATCAAAGGCGATCTTCTCAAAATTACTTAAATTTTGGATTTGCCACTACTGAAGTAAATGATGGGAAAGCCCCAGCTCATATGTGTTAAAACTTACAAATCTGTAGAACAACATGTGAAAGTTGTTTTTAAAACATGTAAAATCATTTAGCTATGTTGGCAAAGAATTTTAAAAAGTATTTTCTGGATGAGGACAGCTTGGTAGCAAGTTACGAGTGGATTAGGGATCTATTTCAAGATACTCCAGAAGTGGTCTCAACTTCCGAAGAAGAAATCTTCATAGATTTCACATCCAGTGAAAATTTTTGTAATAAATCGCTCTTTGAATTTGGGGTAGAGGTGGAAGAGGAATTATCTGTACTGAAAACAAAAATACTTCGTATACTATTACCATTTTCAACATCCTACCTTTTTCAAACCGGATTTTCTGCAGTGGATGCCTTGAAGACAAAATATAGATCTCAGCTAAATATAGAAAAATAACTCTTTAAGTGTCAATTTCTTATATTAAACCTTCCTTTGAAAAACTTTCCTCTACAAGACAAGCCCGTGGAAATCCCTAATAATTATTAAACTTGTTCCTAATTTAGTAATAAGATTGATTGATTGAATATTAACGTCGCACTGTTCAGCTGCACGAGGGCTTTTGACGACGGACCACGTAATTCTGAACCATGGTCAAGTGACGTGGATGACACCTGAGCTGGCACCCCTCTCTCCTAACTACCACACCACACCAACGGGAAAACGTTTCAACTCTCAACAGATTTAACGTGCATCGCTGCCCTACACGGCGGGTCTTTAGTGGTACTGGGCTCGAACTCGTGACAAGGCAAGCCACGATCCGATACCTATACCACTCGGCTACCGCGGCCAAATTCAGTATTAAGAAATTATTTATAAAATACCTTCTTCAGTACTGATACATCCAACGTGTACTGGCTGAAACACCGACTCTTCGCACGAGTTCATTTTTTAAAAAAATAAAACATTATTCTTGATATAATAGCTGAACTGTAAGGAGAGTAAAACTGTGTGCACGACATTGTATACAAAATGTAAAATAATTAATTTTTTTTTAGATAAATGCTATAATTGTAAATAACTGTTTAAAAGAACTGTAATTTTAAACCTCACACAATTAGCATTTAGAATTAATGTTAAATTATGAAAAGAATATAAAATTCCGATGAAGAATAATTGTGTTACTTTTTTAACATTTAAAGCGAGAAGACTTCAAAATGTTTTAACCCGAGCAGGCGCGTACTGATACTAACATTAATGGTAGTGCGGGGGGACTCAGTCACCCCAATCATTTGTTTAAAATTATTTTTACTGTACACGATACAAATCGGAATTCTAGTGAATATTTTTTAATTTATAGAAAGTATACTTACCTTCTTTCAAGGACTATTCAATTCTTTGATGATTTGAGAAAAATCCAATAAAACTGAACTAAAATGATTCAAAAGTACAAGACCATAATAAAGGACGCAAATCAGACACTTTTCAATTATCCTACAGAAATGTTAAACCAATCAATTCTTTTCCAAATATCGCAAAACTCAATTATTTACAATTTCCTAAGCGAAAAGCAAACGCATAAAAAAGATGGGAGGGAACTAATATTGATAATAACCATATAAGATTGGTCAATCAAATGATTAGCAAACGTACTATGCAGCCTGGCTGAAAAGTGAATCATGACTTCCTTTTCTTTTTCTACAACTAGTGTACAGTATTTCAATAATAATTACAGTGGTGAATTGTTTATATTAGAATTTTCTCAGGGTCTGGGTTTCGTTTTTCTTTTAACGAGTAATATTTTATGTTAAAACGTAATAAAAAAAATCTCTCATTGAGGAAATACAGCAAATAAAACAAAATGTTTTTTTTAATTTGTTTTTGGGATCAAAGATTGCTATTTGATGACGGAAAAAAAAAAGCCAGATAATAAACATAAATTATGTCAGTGTTGTTGTGTGTATTTTTTTATTATGGAAGAAAGCATTTTTGTTTTACTTCTCTTTCCGGTTATTTTTTTAAAAAAATCTTTAAATTTTCGATACGCTCGCGCCCCCGTGTGTAGGGTCATCGCGCCCCCAGGGGGGCGCGCCCCACACTTTGAGAAACACTGGATTAATGAATAATGGGTGAGAGTAGCGTGTACATAACAGCATATCACTCCAGCGCTCTTTCTGCCAACACCCTCGAAACTGTCCAATAAAAGCTTTTTTTTCTGTCTTCTGCTTTATTATACACTGCACATTTGACAGTACAGTGTGTGACGAATCTGTACGGAACCTTTCCACTAATCTTCTGAGGAGTCTTTCTGGGGAATATAAATTCGCGTTTATATATTTCCAATCAACTCCAAAAAGAAGTATGGGATATTTAAATTAGTTAAGGTATTTAAGTCGAGGGTTGCGAGATAGCAAGAGAGATGATGGTAGGCTATTGAGCCAGTAACGTTAAACGCATATACTAGAAGATTCAAAGAGATTAGATTCGTGAAGACGTCGTGCTGCTAGACGTACTGGAAAGCTGATATAAGCCAGCGGTAAATATAATTCACGTACGCTTAAAGTAAGCGTCAGTTTGAGATACTTAGCTGAAGTTAATGACAGTTAAGAATTCGAATACGTGTGTTTCTCGGATATCCTATTTCGGTAAACCTTACTTGAGGTGAGCTAGATTATTAATTAATTGTATTTTTGGTAATTTAATTTAATATAAAGGCCCTTTAAACGACGTAACATTATTGTATTAAATGTTATCAGAGATTTTTGAGGAAATTATAACAAAATAAATAATATTATTATTCAAATATGGCTCTTGGTGGTTCTTTGCCTCAAATTAATCTTGTGTGACCCAGGGGGTTCATCACAAGTGAAAAACGTTTAATACGAAATTGAAGGGACTGAAATATTTTTTCGTGTTAAAAAAACATCGTGTTATAAGATATCCGACTAATTCCGACAATTTTTTTTTTTTAAAAAAATGGAAATATGGGATTTTTTTTTTTTTGCTTTTTAGATTTGTTTAGTAGATATTAAGAAAAATACGCTAAAAATGGGAAGAGAAACATAAATGATTATTTCTAAAATGAGAAAAGATTGGTAAAAATTTAAAAAATATAACATAAACGGGTCCCTTTCTGTACCAAAAGTTTATGATTGAATTTTAAATTCTGATGTATTGCTAGGTTATTCATTTTGAAATGACATTCAGGGTATAAGATATTTTCATTTTTACAAATACTAGAGCACTTTATCTCAGTTATTATATAAAATTGCATACAAAAACAGTGATTATATTCATATAAAGAATTGTGCATTTTGTAATAAAACCGTGATTGATAAATCTGAAAGTTCAAACACTTTAATTATTACACAGAACATTCACAAAACATTTCAGTGGATTGTCCTTAAAACTTTCTGAGCAATCGCTGCCCCCCAGTTTTAGTTTTTCGAAAAAATACTTTTCGAGTAAAACGCATTTTAAAGTTTGACATCTCGTTAATTGATTGATTGAATATTAACGTCGCACTGTTCAGCTACACGAGGGCTTTTGGCGATGGACCGCGTAATTTTGAACCACGGTCAAGTGACGTGGACGACACCTGAGCTGTATTGCCATCCAAAGTAATCATGCTTCTTAAATTTCAGCTAAATTGAGTGCTGTAAAATGTATTTTATTAACGATTGAAAATTCCACCAAGATAAATAAATAAATATATAGAGAATGAGCTAATAGTAGGAATTGAAGAAGCGAGAACCTTGTTTAATTAATAGTTTAATGAGTCTATTAATATATAATTGTCTTATAAATTACGTGAAATTTTTATTTTTTAAGTTACCCATGAGTAACAATTCAAAAATTGCATGATATTCTAATTTACATTACTCTTTGGACAATTTTATTTAATTGAGAAATAAAATGAGATCTCCCAACCGGGGGCTCTAAGCAGAAATTTTCATTGTGAGTGTGAGAGTTTATTAAGCTCAACTTTTATCCTTTAAAAAGTGAATGAAAGAGGAGACTCGCAACTGAAGGGGTTACTGATGATTGGCAGATGTCAGATGGATAACAAAATATAGCGACAGAAGACGCGAGGGGGAAATTTCTCCCTCTCCTCTATTTATGAAGAAAGTAAGTCAGTACCATATTAAAAATGTTTACACCACACTACACGTGTTATCTGTTATCCCCGATGTATTCATCCTTTCCATACTCCCGTTTCCATGTCCTTTTTCAATTCCTACCATTAGCTCACACTCTCTCTATATTTATTTATTTATTTATCTTGGTGGAATTTTCAATCGTTAATAAAATACATTTTGAAGCGCTCAATTGAGCTGAAATTTTATATACAGGATTATTTTGAATGACAATACAATAATTTAATTATAATTAATAAAAACTAATTATTTAAAAAATTACAAATACAGCCACTTTGGAATCCTTTTTGGCGACTTGTATCAAAACTTTAAAAGGTTTTTTTCTCACGTGTTAAAACATTCAGTTGAACTGAAATTTTATATACGCAATTGTTTTGGATGACAATACGATACTTTAATGATAATTAATAAAAATTAATTACCACTTAATGTTGTGATACGATCATATGTATATACATATTTATATGAATTGTAACTATTTAATAAAAAGTAGCTAAAACAGTGCTTCTCAAAGTTTCAATATTCGCGACCCAATATTTAATCATAATTTTCATCGCACCCCCCCCCATACAATAACAATGTATTGAACTCAATAATATTACACTTTGATGCTAAAAAAAACTACGACATAACTTTAACCTCTTAAGTACAACCAGCGTATATAAATGTATCACTCAGTCAAAACGTAATTTTTCCCTGACGTATATATATCTTTTGTATCTTTATATATCTTTTTATCTTGACGTATATACGATCTTTTCTGTGCACTGCTATCCATAAAATTATTCTGAAGGCTTTGGAATGCAAAAAATGGACCTGGACAATGTTTGCAAATGCTTTACTTATTTCAGATTAATTGCTTCTTTATTCCTTACCGCCCCCAATACATCACATACGTATTCGTTGTTGGAAAACGGTTGGCATTGGGAAGCAAATTGCAAAACTTTTAATTGGCACTTAAGGGATTAAATATAAGCCATACAAATTATCAAGATAAATGTTAAATTTTGTATATAATTTTATATAAGGCAATCCTATGGGGTCACTGGTAATTATTAAACTTGTTCTTTTCTTAATACTGTTAAATAAATTATCAAATGCACACACATTGTGTAGCTTTGGTACGTGTATACGTGTAATACACTGGTGTGCAAAAATTAAGGACGAGACGGTTTTTTAAGTATAACTTTGTACAAAAGATTTCCAAATCAACACATTTAATACCGTAAGATCCTCAATACGCAAGGACATGTGTAATGTAAGCAACACTTACTAAAAGAGAAATTAGAGGGATAAAAAGAAGCTTTATTGAAAAAGTAGCATGGAGCGCAATGCGACTGAAGGACGAAACATCCCTGTGATGGGTGTCCAGCAAGAAACATCCGGTCTTTAGTAGGGGATATGATCTCCCCCGACTACTAGGTAGGTTTCACAGCGTCTGCCCATGCTGAGAATAAGGGTGTCAATGAGTTGTTGAGGCATTGCTGCCCATTCGTCTTGCGGTGCCAATCGAAGCTCCCGAATCGTTACTGGTGGTAAGGTACGAGCTGCCAAGCGTCTGCCTAGAAAATCCCATACATGCTCGATGGGATTGAGATCCGGAGATCGCATGCCGGCCAATCCATACGTTCAATATCCTCACTCTCTCCAGAGCTGTTCGGCAGCTACTGTGCAATGACATGGTGCATTGTCGTCCATGAAAGGAACTGCAGACCCATAGCGCCTCTAAAAAGACGCACATATGGAAGAAGAATCTCGTTACAATAACGGGTCCCGTTGACTGAACCTGCGTCGAGATGTGAAGGTCTGTACGACTACCAAGCATGATGCCTCCCCAAACGAGAACACTGCGACCTCCATACCTGACCCTTTCAATGATGTTCGAGGGATGATTGCGGCTTTTCCGCTCTCTCCAGATAAGTATGCGATGAGAATCGCTACTCAAACTGAATCTGCTCTCATCTGTAAAAAGTACTCGTCCCCATTCATTGTCTCCAATTCTGGTGTTCCCGGCACCACAGAGAACGCCTTCTCCGATGGGCAGGCGTTAAAGGTACACACCGTACAGGGCGTCGTGCAAACAGACCACCACCGTGCAATCTTCTCGCCACGGTAAAACGCGATATCGGTCGTCAGTCGCCTGTGTCGTGTCTAGCGATTTCTCCCGCTTTCTGCCGCCAGTTTCTTCTGTCCTGTAAGACAATGTACCGGTCATCTGCGGGTGTGGTTCCTCGTGGACGACCACTACTGAACCCCGGATCGCTGTTTCTGTAGTTTGAAATTGTCTCCCAAAGTCGTGAAACGATGCTGTGAGCAATTCGAACTCTGCAGCCACACTTGTCACACTGCGGCCTTCCTCCAACTTCCCAATGATTCGACCTCGGGTAAAAGCATCCAGATGTCGTCTAACAGATTGATTTTTGCCATTTCTCGCTGAGGGCAGCAACTCGGTGTGATTTTAACTGAGAGGGTGCCTGCTTAGGTGTCGTGTTCGTCACGTGACCATGGATCAAATTTACAAGTTCCGTCGCTAAAAGTCATCGAGTAGCTGAACAATGTGAAGCTACTATTCACTCACTCAAAGAATAATTCTGCGTTTCTCCTGTGTGGAGACTTGTTTTTATTTCTGCACACAAAGAACAAATTCATTTAAATAATAATAATAATAATTGGGCAATAAACTTATATTGCCCATAGCACCGTCTCGATCTGTATGGGTTAAGCAAAAAATTAAATGTTTATTCTGCTTAATTTAAATATCAATTTTTAATAAATTGCAGCAGAATGTGTAAAAGAATAAATATTGCTTGAAAAATGTTATTCACTAAATTTGAATTAGGAAGCATGCAAACAAGAGTATCTAATATATCCGACGAAATATGTACTGACGCATATACAATACTAGATATTTATGCTCAATTGGTTTTATTCGGCAGTTAGAATAATTATAAGTATCAGAATTTTAAATCATAATTGTACTTATTATAATAACATGTTGAATTCAGTATAATTTAACTCAAGCAAACGGAAAAATGAGTAAAATATAATTTAATTTTGTTGATGATCACGTTTTTCAAGTGTTTCGTTGCATAAAGGCTCTTTCACACCAAGGCGTACAAGCGTCGAGTGTCTAGCGTCTAGCCAATCAGAGACCTCATCTTGGGTTGTCGAAGTTCTGATCGCGACCATTTTAACGTAAAAATAAGTTAACTTCAGGCGTTTGAGCGTGTGTAGTTTAGTCACATGTCGCACGGATGAATATGTTTTTGGAACAGAATTTGAATTTTTATTTACCATTCGCGTAATATTTGTTCTAAATATTTTTGACTATTTTTTTCTTGCGAACACCTTTAATTGAAGTTTTTGATAAAAAATGTCTAATAATGACGAGAAATTAATCACAGGAGTGCAAAAATATTCTCATTTGTATGATTTATCGAATAAAAATCATAAAAATAAAATAATGAGAGAAAATGCTTGGAAGGAAATTGGAGTATCCTTAGGAATTTTTCTGGTAAGTTAATTATTTACTATATATTTATCTTTTACTTATGGAAAAAGTTGACGATTGGTTGCATGTTGTGCAATAGTGTTATTGAATACAAACAAAATAAAAAGCGTTTTATGTTTTCTTATCCTTGAGGGGGGAAACTTATGTTACTCCATTATAAAAAAAATTGATACACTTTTCGAAAACAAAAGTTGCTTAATTGGAATTGCTTCTTTAAACACAGAATATCAAAAAAATTGTTTTATATATATTAGCAATAAAAGAGCGACTATTTCAAATTACTTCCTAGATTTATAGCATATGTTCTATATATTTAAGGGTTAATTTATACAGCATGTTTTGATATATTAAAAAAATTAAATGTGTATTAAATGTAGTGTATTTCAGTCTTATACTTGTACGAAAATATCTTGTTATCCCTACAGTTTTGTACTTTAAAATGCTATCCACTTTATAATTATCTTTTAGACCAGTGTTTTTAACCCTATGTGTCAGAAGAGATTTTATCATATGTGCCACAAGGAAATTTGACTAATAATTAAAAGTGCATGGATCGTGTAGCATTGAATACAATCTTTGCAATTGCTTAAAAAAATATCTATATTTATTTTTCCTGCTTTTATTTAATATTTTTTGCCCAAATGTAATTGACATCGATTCAAATTGGCTTTCTTATAATCACAAAAGATTTAAGTTACTCACTCTTTAAAGTTCTGTGAGCTAATGAAAAATATTTCATTTGATTAGTGCCATATTGGTCAGATATTTAATAAAATTGACTGCTGAATATTTTTTGTAACATACATCTATCATATTTTTTTTTATATTCAGATGAGCTACCAACAGAAAAAGATTGATACACTTGCCGCGTTGCGTGGTTAGACATTCTTCACTACAACACGGTTGATTGAAATAACAATAAATTCTTAATAACTTTAAAGATTAAAGATTAAATGGGCAATTAAGAGGTAAGCTTCCAAAAACTACAACACATGGTAAAGCAGGCACGCTACAAGAAAAATAGATCAATTCAGTTCAGTTTTGAAGTCGTTCTGTTGAGCTGTACGGTCGCTGCATACTCCCCTTCCAGTGTCAACGATACCTGGTTGGAAGATGAACTATGCGACCAGAACGTGTAGATGGCTGGGTAGGCGTTGAAGCTGTTGGATCATGTTCCACTGTAGCAGGTGTTGGAGTTGTTGCATTAGGTTCCACAGTAGCAGGTGTTTCATTCTTAGTTTGAGGTAGTTGCAAGTCCTCAGTGTTAAGAAAGAAGAGCAGGTTTGCATCTATCAATAGATACAGATACCCGTTTACCATTGATGTCAAGGAAAACACTTTATCCTTCCTTTGTAAGACTTTGAAAGGGCCATCATAGGGTTGTTGAAGTGGACGACGTAACATGTCTCGGCGAAGAAAAACATGTGTTGCTTCCAACAGTCCTGGATGGATAAAAACTGGACGTTGCATGGTGTTTTGGTGGTTTAGGGTGAAGTGATTGCATGTGAGACTTAAGTTTCGAAACAAAAATTCACAACATCATCGTCTGGCTTGAAAGAGTCAAACATCTCCCCTGGCAGTCGAATAGTGGTCCCAAAACTAATTCAGCTGGGGTACACAGAATATCTTCTTTAAGAGAAGCTCGTAGACCAAGTAAGATGATAGGAGTACTTCTGTCCAACGCTCAGTAGCATGGCACTTGATTGCACTTTTTAAATGGGCGGTGCAATTCTTCGATCATCCCATTAGCTTGAGGGTGTTATCCAGTTGTACGACACTTCTGAACACCAAGTAGTTTTGCTAAGAGCTTTAAAGAGCGAGGATTCAAACTGCCTGCCCCTGTCGGTTGTGATAATTATAGGAGTTCCAAAGCGAGACACCCCAAGAGGAAAAGAAGGCCTCAACCACAGTCTCAGCAGTTATGTCTTTGAGAGGTTGAGCCTCTGCCATTTCGAAAAACGGTCAATCATTATCAGGCAATAGGTGTAGCCATTTGATGGAGGTAGAGATCCAGATGAACATGATCAAAACGTTGAGAAGGTTCTTGAAATGATGAAAGAGGTGGTCTAGTAAGACGATGAATTTTGGATTTTTGGCAAGCTTGGCAGTGTCTTGCCCACTTAGCTACATCTGATGAGATTGATGTCCAAACAAAACGCTGCTTCATCAAATGTACTGATCGACGTATGCCAGGATGGGATAAATTATGCATAGCAGAGAAAACATCTTGGCTATGCTGTTTTGGGCTGTAGGGTCTGTTTGGGTTTCAAGGAAGTTCCAGATGCTATTAGGGTGTGAAGCTCCTTATCAGTCTGTTGTGTCTCAGCAATACAATCATAGTCAATTTGACTTGGGAAGGTGATTGCAGAAACACGAGAGAGAACATCAGCAGGAATATTGTCAGATTCTGGAATGTGTACAATATTTGTGGTGAACTGAGAGATGAAATCCAGCTGACGGATCTGTCGTGCACTTGTCACTTTTTTGCCTAAAAGCATAAGTGAGGGGCTTGTGGTCAGTAAACACTGTGAAATCTCTAGCTTCCAGCATATACCGAAAGTGTCGGATAGCCGAGTAGATAGCAAACAGTTCACGGTTGTAGGCACTGTAAGACTTTTCAGATGAAATAAGTTTTCTGGAAAAGAAAACCAATGGCTGTAGCTCAGAGTCTACAACTTGGTGAAGCGCACCTCCTATGGCATAATCAGAGGCGTCCACATGAAGAGCAAGCGGGGCAGAAGGTGAAGGATGAGCAAGAAGTGCAGCATCAGCAAGAGCTTGTTTACACCTCTGAAATGCTGTAATTGCCTCAGAAGACCAGTTTAAAGGCTTTGAGTCCTTCTTACCTTTAGAACATTTTAAAAATTCACTAAAAAGATATTGTTGTTCAGCCGCTTTGGGCAAGAAACGTCTATAAAAATTTAACAGTCCTAAAAATTTTCTCAGAGAGCCAACAGTCTCTGGTTGTTTGTAATCAAGAACTGCTTGAACTTTGTCAGGCAATGGCTTAATGCCATCAAGAGTGGTAAGGTGGCCAAGGAAAATGAGTTCAGTCACACCAAATACACATTTAGAGATATTTAGTTTTAAACCATATGAGCTCAGTTTTTGGAATATAGTCCTTAAGTGAGAACGATGCTCCTCAGCATTTTCTGAGTAACACAAAATATCATCCAAGTAGACAAAACAAAAAAGAAGTCCTCTTAGTACTTCATGTATGAATGAATCGCATAAAGGTTTGTGGTGCATTCACAAGGCCAAAATACAAATGGGTATATTCGTAAAGACCCCATGGAGTTGTTACAGCTGTCTTAGGAATATTACACTCAGCTATAGGATTTGGTGGAATGCCTTAAAAATGTCTATTTTGGAAAATATCCTCTTGCCATGTAGTGCATGAGCAAAGTCATTCAAATAAGGCATGAGGTTGCTGTCGAACTCAGTAACAGAATTCAGCTGCCTGTAATCCCCAACAGGTCTAACTGTAGAGTCAGATTTGGGCACAACATGAAGAGGAGAACTCCAGGGATTTTTGGAAGGTCTAATAATGCCTTGAGCAAAAAGAAATTCAAATTCTACCTTCACTGCATCATACAGTTTAGGGTGTAGCCTTCTGGGCCTGGCAGTGATTGGTGGGCCAGTAGTAATAATATGGTGGACTGTGCCATGTGATGCTGATTTGGAAAATAAAGAAGGGTTGCTGAGGTCTGGATATTCCGATAAGATGTTTTTAAAATTAATGTTTGCATCTACATTGAGGATTGTGTGTGAGGCTGTATAATATTTGAAAAACACAAGGAGTGAAAAAAAGAGAAGTTTCACATCCATCAACCTTTTTTCCTTAAGGTCAATTAAAAGGTTGAAGTGCTTTAGAAAATCAGCACCAATTATAGGGAGATGATACATCAGCAATTATGAAAGTCCAGATAAAGGTCGCCTCAGACCCAGGTTCAGTTCTTTACGAACCATACCATAGGCTGGAATTTTGGTATTATTAGCAAAATAAGGAGAAGTTAGACTAAAGTGATTTATTCATAGTTGGAGAAGGTGGGATGACACAGATTTCACTTCCAGAGTCTATGAGGAATTTCTGGTCAGAATTGTGGTCTAATAAAAATAACCGGCTGGTATGTTGCGAGGGCTCTGCCATTCCATCTATGACAGAGCTTGTACTCGTTTTTGCACAAATGCACAAAAGTGAAACACACTTGCGGGCCTGCTCTTTATAACGGCGATGATAGTTGCAGATGCCACTTCCTCTATTGACACTCCTAGAGCGTGAATGTGATCTCCGGCGGTCAGAACTATATCGTTGGTGGCGAGAGGTATTGCGCTCTCTTGTCAGTTCAGCAACTTGTAGAGACAGCTCTTGGATCTGCCTGGTGAGAGAGTCCACGGTTGGCTGAGCACTGCATGAAGATGACTGGGATGGTGGAGGAACAGTTGTGGCAGCACAGATAGTCGAGGACGCACCAATAACCTCAGAAACCTTATCAGCGATGATAGCCAGTTTATCCAAAGGCTCTGAGGATGCAGACAAAACAGCCTGGATATGTGGTGGCATTCTTTGAAGCCACAAACTTTGCAGAAAGTCATCCTGGATTTGGCCATTAGACAGCTCTTTCATTTTTCGCTACAGGTGGCTGGGCTTCTCATCTCCAGATCAGAAGGTTGCGTGTTCATATCACGTCCGGGTCACCACTGCCGCGTTGTGTGATTAGACATTCTTCACTACAACACGGTTGAATGAAATAACAATGATTTTTTATTAACTTTAAAGATAAAAGATTAAATGAGTAATTAAGAGGTAAGTTTCCAAAAACTACAACACATGGTAAACCAGGCACGCTACAAGAAAAATAGATCAATTCAGTTCAGTTTTGGAGTCGTTTTGTTGAGCTGTAAGGTCGCTGCACACTAATCTAGACTAATTATGTTGAGAATATTAAGTTAGTGTTCATGTGTTCAACAGAAACATACATCACAAACTAATATTTGATGCTAAATTTTGTATGGGGATCGTATTTAAATCAGTTCTTTTTTCACATTATTTCATAGTACAATTGAGTTAATATATGTCGAACAATGTTTTTAAATTTTTTGCTTTGTATTAGGTGATTTGTGTAAGACCAGATTTAAGATTCTAAGGGACAGATATCGTAAGGAAAAGGCAAGAGTATTACCAAGTGGAAGCGAAGCAAAGGCAAGGAAAATGTGGCCTTTTTCAGAAATGCTGAGTTTCCTGGATCCCTACATGCAAAAAGGAAGGTATGTCTTTTCCTATGACTCTCTTATTATTTTTAGAAGGAAATGTTTTATGTAGAATGATAAATAAGTTTTTATATTATTATTTTGAAGTACTTGGTCAAACATCACCGATACAACAAGCTTGCCAATTATTGTTCCTCTCATTGAAGAACGAATAGTATTTGAGGAAGAGGCAGGAATTATTCATGATGCAGAAATAGTTCACGAGGCAGGAACTGTTCAAGAGGCAGGAATTGTTCAAGAAGAGAACAGTTTTAATTTGCCAGAAACATGTGGGCTTACACCTACAAGTATGTTTTTGATTTTTAAAAACATGTTTGAAATTAGACTTTTTAAAAAAAAATATTTGTTTTATTTTAAAGCTCAGCAAACACTTAAAAGTAGTATATTTTGAAAACTCTTTGATACCAATGCATTGAATAAAGGTACAATTGCTCTCCCTCCCCTAATTTATATAAATGTTAAGCATTTTATTGATTGCATGCATATTTATAGATGGTTGCCCTGTTTTCTACACATGTATGTATAAACATTTTTTAAATCAAATTCTGCATAAATTGATACAATTATATTTTTCATTCACAAAAAATAAAACATGTCTTAGAATTAATTTTTTTAAAAAGAAATTGGATACTTGAACTGTTTCAAGATTTCATTGTGGTTAAATGAGGCATTTTCTTTATATAATGAAGATTAAAAATGCTAAATATATTTACTTTTAAAATAATTTTGGATATTTTTTTATTTAGCAAGTAGAAAACCAACACCAAATTCGAAGAAAAAGAAAGAGAGCAAGGGAATATTTAATTGATACAGCTCTGATGAAGATAGGAGGAGAAACAGACCCTGAAGATCTTCTCTTAGAATTCTGCTCAAAAAGCATTAAGAAATATCCATAAGAAGCAAAAAATGAAGCTCTGGAATCCATAGCAAATTATGTATTCCAAATGAATAAAAATATCTTCAATAAATTATTGTGATGAAATATAAATTCTTTATATATATATATATATAAATTAAAATTCACAATTATACATGTCAATGTTATTGATATACATATGTAACAGAAACTGTCTGTGCAAAAGGAATTTTCTTACTGCGTTAAAAAGTCCAGCATCACTGTATCCATTCAGGACCATTTCGTTTAAAATGATTACTGTAAAAAAACCCACCAAAAAATGTATAGTTTAAAATCATTCCAAATCAAGATCACTCTGTGATCACGAGCCAAATGAATGCATTTTTTCTATGGCAAAAAAGTGCGGATATCAAAAATCTTTAATTAAATAAAGACTTTGAAAACCGTTTTATGCTTGAAATATAATTTAATAAATTCTTGTGGAAAAGTTTATGACATTTTAAATAACGACAGCAATATACTTAAAAAATTCACTCAAATGAGAAACATACCAAAATAATAAAATATTTATTAGTATAAATAAGAAATTAATTTTTTCCATTTTTGGCTATGTGAGCATCTTGCCATGCTGTTGCCCCCTCATGACAGAAATAATTGAGCAAAGGTCTTCTTATATCTTCAGCTTGACGGCTGTACATATTTGACCCAGTGCGGCTAAGTCTATTGATAGCCAATACCTCTTCAGTTCGCCACCTGTCATCATTTATATTTCCATCAGGTGACACATTATTGGCATAATCCAAGGAGCAATATCTTCTCTCACATAATGGTACTCCTTCTTCAGCACTTTTAATATAATTATGGAGACAAACTGCTGCAGCGACAGTAAGCGTGCTACTTTCCAAGCTAGACATAAGTGGCTTTCGAAAAAATCTGAGGCCAGATGCCATTATGCCGAATGCATTTTCAACGCACCTCCTTGCCCTCGACAGACGATAATTAAAAATAGCCTTGTCTTTTGACAAAGCAACACCAGGATAAGGCCTCATCAAATTATTTTTTAGAGGAAAAGCTTCATCCTCAATAAAAAGAAAAAAGCAACATGTTTGTTGTGCCTGGTATTTCCAATGGAAATGGAAGCTGTAAAGTTCCTTTTTCAAGGCTTTGTCCAAAAATTGAATTTCTGAATACTCCACCATCACTATTTTTTTTGTGACCTTTAGCTCCAATATCTACAAGCACAAACTTGTAATTTGCATCAACACATGCTAATAATATGATGCTGAAGGTTCCTTTGTAATTGTGGAAACGCGATCCACTTTTTGGTGGTGCCTGAAAAAAAACAGTATTTTTAATAAAGCAACTATACAAAAACTCCTACAGAAAAGTAAAAATATGAATTTATTACTTCATATTATCAATAACAGGCAAAGATAAAGGCTGCATTTTAATAGTATGCATTTCAAAAAGAGAAAAACATGACTAACTGTAAAAAGTACTAAGATGTTTATACAGAATAAATGTTATATTAAATGGAATATTTAGTTTTTTCAAGATAAAAATTACAAATAGTTTGAATATAAACCAAATCTAAAATTTACAAATATGAATAAAATATTCTTGATAAAAATAATTAGATTCTGAAGGTAGAACAAAAAGTACCTGCATAAGGACATGCTTTCCATCAATGGCACCTAAACAGTTTGGAAATTGTCACTGTTCAGAGTACGCTTCAGCAATATCCAGCCATTTAGTCCGATCTGGCTTCGCTAGGACAATATGCTTTAGTGAAGAACTGATAGCTTCGCATGTTTGCTTAATAATAGCACTCATGGTTGAGCGACATATTCTAAATAAATACGACAAACTAGCCATCAGATCTCCAGTTGCTAAGTACCTAAAACATACAATAATAATGAGAATGGCTTACAAATATTTATCAACAGAATTGAGTATAGTTCATTACATCAATTAATTAGTTTTAGAAGCTAATTCAATGAAAGTATATTTTAAATAATGGATTATATACACACAAATGAATGAAAAAAAACTAACTTCATGAAAATATTATAATACAATTCCACACATGTCTTGTTTATATACTATTATAAAATATCATTACTTTTAGATACAAGTAAATCATTATAATACTAACTTGGTAACATTAAAATTCTAAATAAATTATAAGTATTAAATAATTTTAAATAACTAAAAATTTTTAAAACAAGAACAGAAGTTAGCATGATATTTTTAGTATGGAGACTCGACATTTATTTTTTGATACGATTTTTCATTCTTAGTATTAATAAACTAAAAAACTTTTAAATTTTCAAGTATTTACCATATTAAAGAGAGCTATTCAATACAAAATATTGAGCTTGTAATTGATTTCCCATATCCATAATTAGTTTAAGTATTTTTATAATGCTATAGATTTTTTTTTATATTTTAATTTAATTCTGCAAATAAGAAGTTGCATTGAACATAAAATTTTCGTATTTGAATATCATTAACAATAAACATGGCACCCTTTAAACAATTTTTTTTCATTTATTTTTTTAAAAATTATATTTTAGCATTTCATATGTTTCCATTCAAGAAAATGATACGAGATGAAATTTTGCAAATATTATTCGTACAATTTTAAAAATTAAAAATTTGGAAAATTTTAAAATTGTATCCCTTTGTAATTTATAATTATTATAAACTTGAATAAAAATAAAATATCACTTTTTAAAAAATATTAGTTACATATTTTCTTAAATATAATAGCATTTTCATAGTATATCAAAACATATATTTTATAAATAATCTCTTTTTAGTGAGTGTTGCATAAAAAAATTCAAGGAAAATGTTTAAAAAGAATTTTTTTTGTCATAACAGTAATTTTAAAGTTTTTTGCTTCACATAACATTGAAATATTATATTTTTATGAAAAACATTTGAGGAATATGAACTGAAATTATAAAATTATTAATACAAAATGCCTTAATTTTTTATTTTTCATACACACATCCCCAAAGAAAAAAAATCACAGTGTAATACTTCAAAAACATCCTGCTTTCTTTGTAACACCTTTTTTTAAAGTTATTATTTATCTTTTTAAAACAGCTTTTCTATATCAAACAGCTTCTTTTAACTTTTTTATCTAAAAAGGGGGCGTGGTTTAATTCCCTAATTTGTTTGTTTACATTTTTCAACTGAAGTTTTTCCTAGTTCTAATTTCCAGGCATATAAAGTGATATATCAATTGAAAGATACTAATGAAAAATTTTACTAAATAAAATACAAAAAACTTATGTTTTGGTCATTTTTAAGGTGCTAAGTCACGAAATTTTTAATTTTGATGTTGACAACAATTAAGAGCATTAAAAATGTCGAATTAATTCCCATTTGAAGAAACTTTTACATACCTCAGAGTTAAAGCAAATCTATCCTTTGGTTGGTTACTGTCTCTATAATTTGTATCCTTTTTCGCAATTACTGACCCAACTATTGATAGTAAATTATCGAAAAGTTGCGGCGACATTCGAAAAAAATTAAAATTGCTTTCTGTGTATCTGACAAACGCATCTCTTCTATTAAGATAGACTCTCCTCTTGATCGTCGTTTTTGAAAAATGGGTCGAATCCACCATCGTTTCTTTTCCTCACTTTTTAAAGCTAACAAAGTTGCACAAAATTCTTTTCTCTTGCGATTCATACTTAACAATCAACTACTTAGAACGATTTTCAACTACTATCTTCAGCGTCACCTAATGAGCAGAAATCCGACGCGCGCGTACAAAATAGCTTTGGTGTAAATCGAAAAACGAAAACATCTCTCCTTTCTACTATGATCACGATGTTTGTACGCTTTGGTGTGAATGAGCCTTTAGTCATTGTTGACAAAATAATTAAGCGGACTGTAAATTTAACAATTTTTAATAAGTAAAACGGATCCCAACCATATGGGATCGGTACACTTTTCGAACTGATTACAAAAAGCTTAAAACAGTTGGCTCGGAGCAATCTATACAAAGAATTCTCGCAAATTGGCGCCACCAGTCACACTTTTGTTAGTATTTTCCTTCCTTTCTGAGTGTGTGAGTAAACATTAACGTCACACTGTCAGCTACTCGAGGGCTTTTAGCGACGGAAATCGTAATGTTGAACCATGGTCAAATGGCGTGGACGATACCTGAGGTCGCACTCCCTCACCTAACTATCACACCACCCCAGAGGGAAGTGACCTTGGTAGCTTAGGGGTCAAGGGAATGGCTGACGTGATATGAGTTCAAGCCGAGAACCGCTGAAGACCGGCCGTGTAAGGGAGCGATGCGTGTTAAATCTGTCAAGAGGTCTAGCGTCTTTCAGTGTGTGTGGTGTGGAATTTAGGTGAGGGGAAGCCAGTTTAGGTCTTGCCCTCGTCACTTGACCATGGTTCAAAACGAATTCCATCACCAAAACCCCTCGAGTAGCAGAATATAATGCGACCTTAATATTCTCTCACACACTCACTCACCAACGGGAGGATGTTTGAGCCCTAGACAAATTTAACGTGTATCTTTCCCCTACGCGGCGGATCTTCAGCGGTACTAGGCTCGAATTCTTCACACGCCCTCTACGAGTCCGTTACCTTGACCATTACGCTATACCCCTCCCTTCTTCCGTTCTGAGATCTGACTCCAAATGAAAGAAAATAGAAACAAAGAGATTAATATAATGTTTTGTTTTAAATACACAGTCTTTTCTTGTAGATGGTGATCGCTCAATAAAACAGGTGTTTTCCCTGGAGAACAGCTACTTTTGAGAGATAAACAAACATCTTTTTTTAGAGCTATGTGTTCCTATGTGATGTAACTTTTGAAACTCAACTGAAAGTTCAAAAATAAGTGGCGTACACAAGGTTCAACCTCCTTCCCCCAATAGACCAACACATTTTCAAAACATTGGAGACTAGTCTTTGTTTTTTTTTTAGAATGTGTATTAAATAATCTTTCACTATCCCGTCTGAGTATGTCCAAAGTACTTTCTTTCTTTAGCGTCTCTTTTAGAAGTGTTTCTTAAAAACTTTTACATCTTACACCCTTCTAGCTGCTCTTTAACTTTGAAGCACGTTTTGCTTACACGAATAAATTATTCATGTTCGGCTATATTAAAAAAAAATATTTCATAATTTTGAAAAAAATATAACTTCTAGCCACCACCCCCAGGAAAAAATTCCTTGGTCAGATATTTTTTTGTGATTAAATTATGTTTATAGAGGAATGAGAACATTTCATTTATCAAGTACTTTATCACAGAAAAGAGTATTTTAGCTTTGGGCTCGTTAAAGGGACAAACATATATAAAAGAGCAAGAAAACTTCAATGTTTACGTCCTGGCATTTGACATCTCTTTGCTACTATGCTTTCTTTTTCAGGAGAAATTTTGATATTTTATTGCATAATATTGAGTACCAATGCACTGGTCGGGCGACAAAAATGTTCATTGTGGGCTGCATGTGGCCCGCGGGCCTCGAGTTTCACACCTAAAGTACATGTTGCTACGCTAAACACGTAATATTTGTAGAGCTGGTTTCAATTATTTATTTTTGTCGGTACAACAAAATTTTTGACGATTGAAAAAATATTATTGAAATCTTTATATTTTCTATAGATCTTTATATTCTTCCATGTCTGCAGAGGTTTGTGTGCTAAAATACCACCAATTTTTAGAAAAAAAATATTAGCTTGAAATAAAATCAGAGTGAATAACATTTGAAAAGAACACAACTGCACAGAACCGTTTTATGCCAGTTTTCTTTTTGCGTGCCTTAAACTACTTTTTTATGTCGACACCTTGAAGTATATGTCTACAATCCCTTAAAATGATTTTCTGTCGTGTTCTTGAGTTGGCTTCTCCATGCATTTACTAGCGAACATTTCACTCGGTCCTTCAGTGTATACTTACTTTCAATTCAAAGAGATCAGGAGAGAGCGTGAAAAAAAAACTTTTAAACTCTTCTCTTAAATGAGTTTGATAAAATTTCTATATAATATTACCTACAATGTTTCTGTGGTAGAATATTGTTTGGTTTTTAGTGACCCTGACTACGTGTGTGTAATAATAAAGTTCATTTTACTAAAATATTATATAAAAAATTATTACTAAAATATTGTTTAAAAAATTATTTTAAGTGTGTGTTCAGAATAGACAACGATGAAAAAAGATCAGTAAAAGGTTTCATCGGGGTTGTGAAAAATCTAATAAATTGTGGATTAGGTTTCAACATCGAAACCAAATTTTTTTTATTGGGTGATTTAAAAAATAAGATTCACAGCGTAAATATGCAGTACGGAGGGATTCATGAACTCAAGCGACACTCACTTGTCAATTTTTGTTCCTTGCTAATACATTTGAAAGTTAAACGGAATGCAAACTTTTCATGCATTCAATAAGTTGATAAATTTTTATTATGTCTAATAACAAATAATTGGCTCTATGTAGTACACTTTATTGCACATTCACTTCATATTTACGTCTTTTTTCTCAAATAAAAGGATAATTATCTTATTTTTCAGAAGAGCAAAGAAATTTTCAAGTGAAAGCCTGGAATTGACGTAGAAATTTCGAGTAACATAAATATGTTATTATATACATATTACCGTCTAATAAATAACATTAAAATGCAGTACGGGTATTAAATTCACAGTAGACCAACACGTTTTTAATTTCTAGCATAGAAATTACACCTCTTCGCTTAAGTAAATGTTTTCTTTTTAAACATTTCTTCCCAAAAGAAGTCAATGTGTTTTGTATGTATAACAGGATAGATTGGTTTTTTTTCAAGCTTTCAAAACCTACAAATGTGGAAAAGATGTTTTAAGATATGTAGATAAAAGGAGAAATAAAATTAAAATTAATTTCATGTTAAGTACCGTCACAAGAGGAATGAAATGTAGTTATTTGAGTATTTTTTATGGTAAAAGTCACATTTTTTTGCCAAATTGAAATAGCATTTAAGTACGTCTTATCATTTATTGTGATGAGTGGACACGTATTAAACAGAAAAAAAAGAGCATATCATAAGAAAACAACATCAGGTACATTTAACAGATTCTTTGGTATTATTTTTTAAAGAAATTATAACCTATTATAGTGTAAGATAAAGCAAAAGACGCGCGCGCGGACAACAGTTAGGATCGACGGTGCCGGGAAAGAGAATGGGCTCGATTCATGTGACTTCATAGTCACATGATAGTGAAAGCCATATGATTCTAGCCCGGGGAAATGAACCTTTTGGATCAACGTGTCATTTTTTCTAAAGAAGAGTTTAATGAGGTATAGACGTGCCGGCAAATAATTTTTACTTGTGATTATTGTAAAAATAATAAAACTAAATATATTAAGAACACAAAATTCTTTATTTACTACGAAAAAATACTTTTTGTGCACTGTATGGTTGTAAATGTTTTAATTATACGTGTAATTCAATTTAAAGGAAACATTAGTGTGACTTCTGTTGTTGCAGGCTGGATGGTAAATAACTTATCTTACTAACTCATTTTGCTGTGATTCACTTTTTTGACAAGAGGATTTGTGTTTTGTTTCAAAATGCCGTTTTACAAACTGGGTGGGGTCGATAGCTCTGATTTTAACCACAAATGGTGTGGTTATTCTAGAAATGTCTATAACGGATTATGAGCAGACTTTGAGTTATGTATAACTTGACTGCTCAAGCAAAAGGCGTGGACTGTATACTTTAAAAATGTTTGTTTATTGAGGACGGTAGGTACGTCCGCTCCGTGGATGTATTACAAGCATACTGACGAAATGTAAACAAAGAGGACTACTAGCGCCCTCTGCACATGCGGGTCGTAACACAAACAATGTACTGCATACCACTATTGCCGAACATAAAACACACACCACTTTGTCACCTTTACTAATAGTGCCATATTTCTGTAGATTCACCCAATTTGAAATTCTCTGTTACACTTACTATCATGCACTTTTTGTTCTTTTGCTGAACTAGCCACGTTAAATAATAATTAAAAATCATAAATATAACACAAATAAACCGTAAAATACATTTGTGTCAATGAAGACGTAGATGAACTTCGCATCCTAAGCAATTGGAGTCCACAATGTAACTAAGAAAAGACAATAACAAACGAGAGTGCTCCCCGCAACCAATCACTTGCGTTTGTTCGTAATATTTCAAAGAGAACTTTGTTATTTTGAAATAAAATGCAAACCATTTTGATCGGTAATGTGCCCAAAATATTGTGTATGTGCCATCAATGGCACGCGTGCCACTGGTTCGCCATCCCTGTTCTAGCCAATCAATTCAAAAACTCATGCGACATCATAGTCACACGATAAAAATATCTAGTGTTCCCAGCTCCGGTGTTGCCAAATTTTGCTCTTTGCAGGAACTTGCTCTTAAAAGTATATTGTGTACAAAATGCACATTTATTTAAAAGTATAAACATAATATATATATATATATATATATATATATATATATATATATATATATATATATATATATATATATATATATATATATATATATATATATATGGCTTTTTTCAATTTTAAAAAATCTTTTTGAAGAATATTTTCCCCTAACATTTAAACATATTTATCCAAATATGAAATTTGAAATTTTATCTGAGTTTTACAAATAGAACAAGTACAATCAGTTTAAAGTTTGTTTTAATTCAATGCAGAACACATGTTTGTCTTTATCATGTTACGTCATGAATTGAGCCCATTGGGGCTATGAAAGGTTGCAATTTTCAGTAGTACCTCAACACACATACACTACCCCGACTTACGCGAGCCCAGAGTTACGCGATTTTCAAATCTCATCGATTCGTCTTTTGTTTGAGCGGTACACAACTCTATTACTCACTCACTGCCTCCTGTTTAGTGAGTTCAGTGATTGAAGTTGTTGACCTCTTGCCCGGTAAATAAATTTAGAAGTGGGTAGTAATGACGTTCAAGAATGGCTAGATTCTCACAATCAGGAGTTGACACAATTGATGAGCTTAAAGAAATGGAAGAGAAAAAGAAAAACACGAGTTTTTACAGCCAGTTCAATCGGAAGATCGAATGACGGTTGGGGACTTGACAGAAGGTCTCAGTTTTATTAAAAAAAAAGGTACAAAATACGTATAGACTCCAACGAAGAGAGTGTTTTTACAAATACAACACAGAATTAAAAAAAAATTATTAATAAGCCACGATGAAATTTTGCGGGAGGGAAAAAAATCAACTTTGAGCCTTCAGTCTACTTTGTTAAATTTTATGTGAAACTTCCTACATAAAAATAACTATAGTTTGCGATTTCACATTTGTGTTATCAAAGACTTTATTAAACATTTTTTTTCCTAAATTATTATTTTCTTTCATCTCCGGCCTAATCTAAAAATAATTTATATGCAAATTATACCCCGACTTACGCGGTTATCACTTAGTCCCACTTATCGCGTTAGTTTGGGGTATTACTGTACAATGCACAGTGTACAACTGAGTACTCAGTATTTATTTGAAAATAAGCATCGTTTTATTAGTCCATATTAAAAAAAAGAACAATTACCGTAAAATCCGACGTATAACACGCACCAGTGTATAACGCACACCTATACTTTAAAGATGCAGTTTTTTTAATTTTTAGGTATATTCGTCGTATAACGCCCACCCTCTTTTTTACGAAGAAATCTGAAATGTTAGTACAAAATGCTCTTATGTTTTGAAGTCATTTATTCGAAGTATTATCCACGACTTTTGAAAACATAGTACATTTCTAGAACTATAACTCTCTTTTAGGTCATAGGAGACATACCGTTTCTTTTAAATAAACAGTATTTAGGTATGTGTAGAAGTAAATATTTTTATGCTCATCTCTTTTGTTATTTTTAAAGCTTTCGCTTTTATACTCGGCGTATAAAACGCACTCTTAAATTTCATTCTTATTTTTTGTGTTAAAATTGCGCGTTATACGCCGGTTTTTACCGCAATCATTTTTATCGAAAATTAAACTAACTTGGGGCAATATAAATTATAAAAATACATATTTTCTTAATTATTCTTTTTCTAATTTCCTTACGATAGAATATCTTTTCTACATAAATAGGAATATATATATATATATATATATATATATATATATATATATATATATATATATATATATATATATATATATATATAAATAATAGTTTTTTTTCTTCTCCATGTGACTGCGATCCCCATTTTATAAAACAGTTTATATGCAATATTTTTTTTTTATTTTAATGTATTTTTTTCAAACTAGGACGGTGTAAATTAGATGTATTCATTTTGTTCTCTTTCTGACGTGCAGATTGCATTGAGGAGGGAAAAATGCATTTGTTGACCGATTTTCCATTCAAAACTTATCGATATCGGGTTCTCAACTCCATCATCCCTCTTCTGTCCTTGGTTAGCATGACTCATTGCAGAATAATTTTAAGCTAGTGAACAGAGAAGGGATACATTTTATTAGCTCATACTATTTCGCAAAGCTTAAGCGGCAGAAGATATTTAGCGCTTACAACCCTCTCGTTCTTTCGGGAGGGGTTACTATACTTTTGATATCCCCTACTTTATTTTAAGCGGAGAACCATCCCTCCTAAATTGCACTAGATTTGAATAACCTCACTTGGAAGCTTCAATTTTATGAAAAGTCTATACAAAGCGAGTGTATTTTTTAAATTTTATTTCAAAGGGCGTTATAAATTTCGAAGTTTTTTTTCTGTGAAGTTTTAGCAGCAAAATAAATTTTTTTACAGGGTATTTGAAAGGAGGGGAAATACATTTATAAGAAAAACAAGATTTTAAAAAATCTTTTTATTTAAGAACACGGAGATGATATTTCTGTAAATGATTTGAATATCGATCAAGCTGTACGAATGTACATCTTTTAAATTCCGGATTATGGGAATGGGGGAGGAATTATTTCTTTCAATAAAAGAGGAGAATTACATATTTCAATACAAATAACATTGGAATTATCCATTTCAATAAAAATAAGATAATTTAAAGACAAAAAGCAACAAAAATTTATATTTGCTCGATTGTACTTACATAATGATGAGTGAAGCAATTAACCCAAAAGAAAGAGTTGCTAAGATTTTGTTCCCAAAAAATTAAAAATGAGTTACGTGATTTTGGTTACCAATAATATTATTTTTAATTTGGTATTATATTACAAAATTAAAGGTCTTTATTATTATTTTCTTGCGTTCTGAGTTTTTAATTTAAAATGAAGCAATAGCACTTTTTTTTACTTATTTCTCTTAATTTAACGATTCTCCTAAAGTTCAAATTACTGTTTTAATGTAATTGGTTTGTCATTATTACAGCTAAAACTCTCAACGGGACTTTTCTCAATTGAATTTTGATTATTATTTTTTTTAAAAAAAGAGTATTTTATTTTAATTTTTTTATGTTTTAGTCATTCCAAAGTTTTTTCTATAATGCTCTTGTTTCAGGAAACATATTCTAGAGGCGAGAATTTGAGTCGGTGCCACTAAAGTTCTGTGGTGTAGGGGAGCTGATATATGACAGATATATATACTTCCATCACCACAGATCTAAAACGAGATAAATCCCAATAAGCAGCCTATCTTAACATCCCAAGACAAGACTTAGAACCAGAACTGAACCGAAAACTGTAATTGAACTGAAAAAATACAGGCTTATTTCGGGTCAATATATCTTTTGTGTCATCTTGTTACTGTAATCAACTTTTATCAATATTTTGTAATTCAACGTCAACCATATAATTATCATCATTACATGTACATTGTTTATCGATTTCCTATTTTCATGTTCGCTAGTCTTTTTCTGTTTCAGTTTCGCATAAAACTACTTGGAGAAATCAGATTAAATTCAGATGAAGGAATTAGAGCAGTGCTTCTCAAACTTTCAATATTCGCGACCCAATATTCAATCATCATTTTTATCGCTCTCTTCCCTCATACCATAACAATGTATTGAATTTAATAATACTATACTTTGACGCTAAAGCTACAATACGACCTTTGCCTCTTATGCACCACCTACGTATATAAACGTCTATCTGAGCCAAAACATCTATTTTCTAGATGTATATGCGCGTAGTTCCGAAGAACGATCTTTTTTTGTGCACTGCTATCCGTAAAATTATTCCGAAGGCTTTGAAATGCAATAAAAGGAACTTGATAGCGTTTGCGAAGGATTTTTACTCCTATATCAGAGGATTTATGTATCTTTATATATAAAAATCTCCTGTGCGTATGTGACTAAACTCCTCCTAAACGGCTGGGCTGATTTTGATGAAATTTTGTGTGTGGATTCGGGAATGGTTTAGATTCACAATTTGGTCCGATATCGCAATTATTTAACATAATATTAATTAAAATCTTTAAAAACATTCAAGTCAATATTCCCCTGCATTGTTGTAACTATGTTATAGTTATAAAAATGACGCAAGTTGGCGTCTAAAATCGATTTTCAGCCAAACAACCGGGTCTTTATTGTTCCAAAAATGCAGAGGAATCATGCTTTTTAGCGTTTTTTTATTAATATCTTTTCAAATAATCTCTCTCTCTCTCTCTATATATATATATATTTCTTCTGTGCGTGTATATATGACTGAACTCCTAAACGGCTGGATCGATTTTGATGACATTTTTTGTGGGGGTTCAACAGGATTAGAGAATGGTTTTGACACAATTCGGTCCTATATAGCAAAAAGATACTAATTAAAACTAGTTTTAATAACCAGTTTTTGGCGTCAACTTTGATTTGTCTGCATTGTTGTACACTGTTATTGTTACAACAATGACAAAAGTTGGCGTCGAAAATCGGTTTTCAGCCAAACAGGAATTTCATGACGTTGCTCTATTGACTGTATTAATTAACTTTGTTTAAAAAATAAATGCTTTTAACACGTGATTACCTTGAAACATATTTTTAAAATCTCAATTTTTAAAATGTTTTAAATTTTTCTAATTTAAATTCCTAAAAAAGATAAAATTATTTTTCAAGCAGATTGGTACATTTTTTTAAAACTTTTTTGAACGCTGCTAAGTTTATTTGAAACAAAATATCGTAAAACTTCAAAAAAAATTTGGAATTTTTGATTTAAAAAAAATCTGCTTTTTCTTTATACATGAAATATTTTTAAAGATGTATTTTTTCCGTCTTGGGGCACCTTAAAAATACAACGACAAAAATTTGAAAAATTGTTAAATGTCAGTAATAGTTAATTATGGGAAAACTACCTCAGAACAAACGAGTTTGAGTGCTTATAGCGCATGTGCATAAAAACAACTTACGGAAAGTACGTTAGAAGATGAAAGATTTTACTGTCAGATAAGGATGTTTTCTTTTTGAATGTTTGTTTTTTCATTTATAATGATTGTAAATAATGAATTTTCCAATAATTTTCCAAATCCAATATATTAGTTTGAATTTTAAGAAGGTATTCATTGTTTCATGTATAAAATAATTAATACGATCTTAGTTTTTAAAAATACATCGCAACTGATAGTTTTCTTTTACAGAAATAATTCATTGAAAAACCTTAAAATATAGGAAAATGCTGCCCTGTTTTTATTAAATAGTACTATTTCCTTTTAAATCTTTTCTTATACAAGGAATGTAAACAAGTTTTTAGGCTTTCCCTCCATAGTTCTTTTTTCACAGTTACATATATTTAATCGAAAACCCAAACATCCAGATAAAAGCAGTTGTTTCATAGCTAACAACATACATTTTTTGATTCATTATTTAACGAAAATAGATTTAAATTAATATTTTTTAAAGAATTAAAGTTATATTGCGTTTTATTATTTATTACTAAATTATTTATTTAATTATAAATACGTACATTGTCTGTCTTCTTGAGAACAAAACTGGATTAGCTTTCTAAACTTTTAATCGAAAATAGAAATTTGAAAAAAAAAGATATTATTCCTCGGTGAAAAAAGGGAGTTTATAATACTTGAAAAAACCCATACAATGCTTGGCTGAACAGAGGGAAAAGAAATATGTCTGACAAAGAGAAGAAGCGAAAGAAATTTCTGAAAAGGGGATTTAAATGACATAAATATAGAAATCACTCACATCGCTCAGTAACACACGCACACACAGAAATACTGGTGTCCTGAGAGAAAGCGAAAATTTTCTTGGGGACAAAATTGTACCCACGGAAAAAGCCCTTGCAACGCCGAGCTAAGTGGCGAGAAAACAGACCCAACCGTCAGGACAAAGATGTGGAAAAAACTTCGATAAAGAGTATTTTAATGACCTTTATATAGAAATCCCAGAAGTGCTGACAATGAAAAGGAAGGAGAATATTCCAAGGCATAAATCTATACATTTCAAGAAGCCCGTGCAACGCTGGACTATCCAGCTAGTTTATATATACAGTCAGGTCTCGTTTTATGCGGTAGATACGTTCTACCGAAAAACGTATATAAAAAAATCGCATTAAAAAGACATTACTTGAATGGAAAAAGTAGGGATACGTTCCTTAGTTTTCCAAAATCGCATAAAACCAAAACAACTAGTTAAAATTAACTTAAAACCGCATAAAAAAATTGCAGAAATGAAAAGAAATAGGCTGCATTATAAATTACTTCGAATGTCTGAAAGAAATTCATACAAAAGCTAAAAAAAAACTTGTATTCAAACCTTAATTTATTTTATTTTATGGAAAAGTAATACACATAGTTTTACATTTTTAATCATTATCGCTATCTGATAATGGTTTGCACCGTTTGCGAAGTGGTTCCAAATCACCTTTATCATCAGAAGAGACTGTCTCTGCAATAGATATTTGCGGTAAAGGCTACGGATAGAGGCTCGTTCAGAATTGGGGTCATTAATAAGAAAATGATTTTCTAATTTACTGCAAAGTTGAAGGTCTTCTTGAATTAATTTTCCAGTGAGGGGAGTTGATTTTTCTTCCTCATCATTATCACCTTCTAGACATACGACGCCGTCTACAGTTAGATCTAAAGTTAAATCAATAATATCATTGTCACTTAATGCATCACCCACAAGCAATTTATCTATATCATCGTGGCTGAAGGTATTAAAACCATCTCCTCCAATTTCATGTGCCAAATTAATTATTTCATCTGATAGTGTCGATGTTTGAGTGGATGTATTGTCTGTCACACATGCTGGCCAAATCTTTTTCCAACAGGTATTTAAAGTTCTAGGTCTTATTTGAGCGGAAGCAGATGCAACATGAATTAAACAATCAAAAATAGAAAATTGTTTCCACACATCTTTTACTGTTAAGGACTCATTTTCTAGTTTATTCAAGATGAATTTGTACTTTGTCTTAATATAATATTTTTTAAGAGTTGCAATTATGCCTTGATCTTATGGCTGAATAAGGCTTGTTGTATTGGGCGGAAGAAATACTAGTTGAACATTTGGATGTTCTAATTCTGGATGACTTGCTGCATTGTCAACAATTAATAAAACTTTAAAATCGAGAGATTTTTCCTTCATATAGGCTTCCACTTCTGGTACGAAACAATTATTGAACCATTCTGTAAAAATAGCTGTTGTCATCCAGGCTTTCGGGTTAACCATCCAATGCACGGGCAGTTGTTTTAAATCTTTACCTTTAAGGGCGCGTGGTCTAAGAGATTTATTTATTAAGAGAGGTTTCAACATCCGATCTCCTGAAGCATTGCTACAAAGTAATAAGGTGACTCGATCTTTACTTGCTTTATGTCGAATTGCAGTTTTTTCATGCTTTGCGATGTAAGTACGGTTAGGCAATTTTTTCCAATAAAGTCCTGTTTCATCAGCATTAAATACTTGATCTCGGCAGAATAGTCCCCATCTTCAATAATTTTCGCTAGCTCCTCTGGAAATATTCTTACTGCTCCTTCATCTGCTGTCGCACTCTCCTCTGTTATCTTAATATTATGAAGTGCATTTCTTTTTAAGAACCCGGTTAGCCATCCTTTGCTAGCTGAAAAATCTTTTCTAGCTTGGGAAGTGGAAGTTGATGGTTCTGACTGTTTCATTGAGAGCTTTTTCTTGGATTAAATAACCACTTACAGGAATCATTCTTTGAACTTGTTCCTCAATCCAAATTGCGATGGCTCTTTCCGTTCTTTCTAATAATACATCCCTTGTGTACGATGCAAATTTGGTGCTTAATTTTGTACCAGAAATGACCGATTTTCTTATTGCAGCTTCATTCTTTTTAATTGCTCTGACAGTAGATTCACCTAAATTAAAATATTTTCCAATAGCCGTAGATCCTTCTCCTTTTCCTAAGCGATCTAAAATTGTAATTTTCGTTTCCAACGAAATTGACTGTCTTTGATGTTTTTTTTTCTCCATTGGGCCAAATAAAATCTTAGAAAAGAAATTTTAAAAAATTACACTTACGATTTTCTAATGAAAAATAAAACTTAACGGCACTCACTTTAAATCCAGAAATCAAAATTTGCTGCTTATTATATTGCAACTTAAATTCGCCACACTTATTAAAGTGAAACTTTTATAAAAATGAACGAGACACCGCTAAGAGTAAACATAATTTCGAAATAATGATATCGTATCGGTATACTACTGAAATACAACTGAAATAACGAATGCGAATCTTAGACTGTCGCAGCCGAGCGGCAGACGTAAGCACCAAAAAGATACGGAAATTCTCGGAATACTACAATCTACGTCTCAGTATAAAAAATAATAATAATAACAAAAATCTAGAAATGTTTGGAATACAAACCGCACAACTTCAAAATCGCATAAAAACAATCCGAATAAAAAGAGACCTGACTGTATATATATATATTCCTTTTCTCCCCACACCCATAAAAATACGTGCATGTATGTGGGAAACGGTGGCATTGGTGAGCAAATCTCGTAACTTTTTTAATCGTCAGTTAAGGAATTAATTAGAAACAGTACAAATTATCAAGATACGTGTTAATACAAGCCCAGGGGATCAATGGTAATTATCATACTTGTTCTTAATTTAGTATTGTTAAATTAAAATAAAATACATTGTACGGTACTGATACATTTATTAATGTATTGTATCGGAGTAAATGTGTATTTTATACTTAATTATATCAGAATACATTTTGTTTATTTACTATCAGTAAATTAATAATTTTTAAAAAAATCTTTTGTTTTCGACTTTTTTCAATAGGCTCGCGCCCCCCTCGTATAGTTATCACGTCTCCCAAAGGGAGCATGCTCCACAGTTTGAGAAACACTGAACTAGGAAGCATAGATTGATAACTTTTTGAGGAAACTATCAGCCCGATTTATATTTTTCGCCTCTCAGCATGCGAATCATCCACGAATGTTTGCATAGACTGTTTAGATAGACAAATCAGAATCATAAACCTGGTTGTCAAAGGCGATTTTGGGATATAACAATGCCAATACTCTCTATTTTCTGCTCGCAGCTCGTATTGTACATGTTGGTTAATTGTATGAATTCACCGAGTGCAAATTAAACAAAAAGAATTAAATCTTCTAAATTTTGATAGAATTACATTTGGTAGAACCCCCCTCAATATAGAGGGCGTTGCTTGTAAAAACATGCGTTGTTGACACCAGAGATCTTGTGTACGTGACCGAGTGCAGACGCACTCCATATTCCACTAAACTTATTATTTAATCTTACACTTGTCTTCGTATTTATTGAATTTAATTGAGTCTAATGATGATATGAGCGTTGATTGATATAAAAGCATTCTAACACTGATTAACTGAACCACCGATGATCGTAACAACATTTTTTGCTTATGATGTACCCGCAGTGTAAGGCAGCGATGCACACTAAATCTGTCAAGAGCTGAAACGTCATCCCTTGGGGTGGTGTGGTAGTTAGGAGAGGGGATGCCAATCAGGTGTCGTCCACGTCACTTGACCATGGTTCAAAATTACGTGGTCCGTCGCCAAAGCCATCGTGTAGCTAGACAGCGCGACGTTAATATTCAATCAACCAATCAATCAATCTAATGATAGAATTATACTTTTGTACTAAAAAGAATATACGTAAAATTAAATTATTTATTCGGAACTGAGCCGAAAACCGTTATTTTTGGCAGAGCGAAAACTGGAACTGAACCGATATATTTTTTTAGTTGAGCCGGACAAAAGAAATTTACTGTTAGAAGCCTTGATTCAAGCGCATCACAATTGAAGTAAAACGAAAATTTCCGATAGATAAACACCTCTGTACATATTGTAGAAATTTGTATTGGATTCTTATTCAAATAAAATCGTGATTTGTCTTCTTGCCGTTGAGTTTCAAATACCGCTGCAGGATGTGTAAAAGTATTATTTACAAAATTAAAAAAAATCAGTATATCGTTTATGAAAGTAATCTTGGAGAACTCGCACTCATTAAGCTGTTTCTTGTGAAAGAATTCAAAACAAAAACAAAAAAAAACATTCATAACTTCATATGTCTTCCCTTTCATATTATACTCCTAAACCAAAACGATAAAACAAAAGAAATGTCTGAGAATTCTTTTGCATTTTTTAAAAATCAGAAGTAGGAAAAGAAGGCAATGCTTTTTTTTCTTGCTCGTTTCTCATTTGAGAGAGAGAGAGAGAGAGAGAGAGAGAGAGAGAGAGAGAGAGAGAGAGAGAGAGAGAGAGAGAATTTTTGTCTAACTTAATTATACCTTTTTGATAAGAGTTAAAAATAATTTTTAAACTTGAAATATTGTTAACAGAAAACACATAAATTTGTGGTACATGTATGAGACAACACATATTTAATCTTACGAGTTTAACATTCTCTTAGTACTTTCTCAATTCAAATCGAGTGGGTGAGAGTTTTCTTAACGTCGCACGAGGGATATTGGGGATGGACCTTACTCAAATATTCAATTTATTTTCTCAAGTAAGGAAAAGACAATTTTTTTTTATTTTCACAAGTAAAGAAATGCAGCAGCGTACACAGACCTCTCTTATGCGTAGGGGCTACATTCTATACGTCCACGAGACATGATAAAGACAATCACGTGTTTGCAACCAGTCGGTTCATGTGCTTCGCTGTAGCCGACTTTTACTTTTTCCAGAAACATTACTCTTAAAAAATACACATTTGTCAACAATAATAACACACATACATCAAAAAAATAAATGCATTTGATTTTAAAGTATCAATGTAGTAAAATATTTTTAATTAAAGAAAATTTTTTTTGGATAAATTTTAATATTTGAATATATTTACTCAAATATAAAATTTGTAATATTACCTTTATTTTACAAGTCGAGCACCAAGTACAAGTTTACTGTCTGTTTTAATTATATGAAGAACACATGATTGTCTTTATCATGTGACCATCATGTCATCATTTGCTGATAATGATGCAATTATGGTTAAATATTTATTCTCATACGATATGAATAATTATTTGTCTTCAGATATTGTGATCCATTGATGAAAATTATCCCTCGAAAATTTCTTAGTGACAGATATATCTTCATAAGAGGAAAAATATCTGATTTTCTTTTCTTTGTTTTGATTTATCATAAGAAAATTATTTCTTAAGAATATTGTTCTAGCAATAACATAGATACTTATTGTATTAATTATAATTTTTACTAATTTTTTTCAGTGCCTTCAAAATTGATGATTATGGAGTTATTTTAAAGCTTCCGAAGGTCCTAAGCAAAATGTTTAATAAAGGAATAAAACTGAGTGAATTTTTGTTGCAAAAAAAATAATAAGCTTATTTCAGTGTACAGCTTTAAATACATCTTCCGATTCGCAGTTGCTATAATAGTCAGAAAATATATCGTGGAAGATAAATTTTTAAGCTCAAAGCGAAGAGAAACAGTCCAACAAATTCATATATATATATATATATATATATATATATATATATATATATATATATATATATATATATATATGAATTTGTGAATATATATAAATGATTTGAACCACAAGAGAGGTGGACCATCTAGCAACTGCTTAGAAAATATTTACTTACATTTTTATAAAAATGAAAAATAAGTAATACATAATAATATATAATACATAATCATTTTTTCTCTTTTTTAAATATATATATATATATATGTGTGTGTGTGTGTGTGTGATGAATCCTTAGTCCCTCAAGTGACAGTTGGGGTAAACTTCCCACCAGGACAACTCAACCCACCTCCCGCATAAGAACTTTGGCTTCTACTTTCGCCGGACTAAAAGAAGACTCGTGTACTAAGGACTCACTTGCTGTTGATCAACGCTGAAAGAGCTCTCGTTTTGTCATGCCTTGGAGTGCAGACTACTTTACTGAATAGTGAAATAAAATATATATAATAGGATAAACGGCTGCCTGTTGCATTTCTCCTGTCAATCTAAGATCTTCTCCCAATACATGATATATATATATATATATATATATATATATATATATATATATATATATATTATAAATGTGAAAGTTTGTGAGTATCTTTGTGGGTCTTGCACGCAAAAACAACTGAATGGATTTTAATGAAACTTTACAGTAATATAGCATATAAATCAGAATAACACATAGGCTAAAATTTATAAAGATATTGTGAGAAGTTTTCAAAATATAACGACAATTGTCAAGAAAGTAGGAAAAAATTCTGCCATTTGCAAGAAAGCCCGTGACAGCATTCATCTATCTTTTTTATCCCTTCTGTTTTGTCTACGCCATCCCTCAGTGCGGTTTCGCTTTTCATTGATTCCCTTCATCAGTGTCATCACTATTTCTATTTCATAATAAAACTACATTTCGAAGGGAGAGGTGGTGGCAAGATTTTAACATAAAATAAATACAACAGAAAGTAACATTAATGTATTACACTTCCTGATATAAATTATTTACACTATTTTAAGCGTTCATTACACAAAATTTTTAACTATGACAGTGGAAGGAAAACTATGAAATTAAAATAAAATATCAAAATGTTTTTATCATTTAGTTTTTCTTCTTTTGAATGTTTTTTTTTCAGTACATGTAAATATATATCTACGCATCCCCCATACTGTTTTTTTATAACTTATATTTATATATATATATATGTTTTTTAAAAGTATTTCTATTAATTCAATACTAAATTAATTATTTGTTAATTAAAAAGTACACTGTCTATTATTTTGGATAAAAATACACATTTCAGAGACATTTTTAAGCTAACTAAAAAGAATCGTTTTCGTTTTATTGCTTCACATTAATAATTTTTTAACTAATGCAATATTGTTTTTTTAAAAGTCATAGATCGAAATTTGAAGCTATATTTTATCTGTGAGGGGGAGGGGAAGAGGAAACAGTAATTTTACACTAAAAACCGTGTTATGCCGGGCTAGAGGGAGGGGAAAAAACT
>BMAU01007895.1:0-10297 GCA_019973935.1 Trichonephila clavipes | reverse complement strand
CGTATGGCAGTGTTTCTCAAAGTGTGGGGCGCGCCCCTGGGGCGCGATGACCCTACAAGGGGCGCGAGCGTATCGAAAATTTAAAGATTTAAAAAAAAAATAACCGGAAAGAGAAGTAAAACAAAATGCTTTCTTCCATAATAAAAAAATACACACAACAACACTGACATAATTTATGTTTATTATCTGGCTTTTGTCCGTCATCAAATAGCTATCTTTGATCCCAAAACCAAATTAAAGAATAAAAACATTTTGTTTTATTTGCTGTATTTCATCAATGAGAGATTTTTTTATTACGTTTTAACATAAATATTACTCATTAAAAGAAAAAACGAAACCCAGACCCTGAGAAAAATTCTAAGAAGATAAACAATTCACCACTGTAATTATTATTGAAATACTGTACATTAGTTGTAGAAAAAGAAAAGGAAGTCAGGATTCACTTTTCAGCCAGGCTGCATAATACGTTTGCTAATAATTTGATTGACCTTCAATCTTATGGTATGGTTATTATCAATATTAGTTCCCTCCCATCTTTTATGCGTTTGCTTTTCGCTTAGGAAATGTAAATAATTGAGTTTTGCGATATTTGGAAAAGAATTGATTGGTTTAACATTTCTGTAGGATAATTGAAAAGTGTCTGATTTGATGTCCTTTATTATGGTCTTGTACTTTTGAATCATTTTTGTTCAATCATCAAAGAATTGAATAGACCTTGAAAGAAGGTAAGTATACTTTTTATAAATTAAAATATTCACTTGAATTCCTATTTGTATCATGTACAGTAAAAAATAATTCTAAACAAATGATTGGGGTGACTGAGAGTCCCCCCGCACTACCATAATGTTAGTATCGAGTACGCGCCTGCTCCCGGGTTAAAACATTTTTAAGTCTTCTGGCTTTAAATGTTAAAAAGTAACACAATTATTCTTCATCGGAATTTTATATTTTTTCATTATTTAACATAAATTATAAATGCTAATTCTTTGAAGTTTAAAATTACAGTTCCTTTAAAACAGTTATTTACAATTATAGCATTTATCTAAAAATCATTTTACATTTTTGTATACAATGTCGTTGCACTCTGTTACTCCTTACAGTCATCTATTATATCAAGAATAATCTTTTATTTTTTAAAAAATGAACTCGTGCAAAGAGTCGATGTTTCAGCCAGTATACGTTTAATGTATCAGTACTGAAGAAGGTATTTTATAAATAATTTCTTATTACTAAATTTCGCCGCGGTAGCCGAGGGTATAGATATCGGATCGGGGCTTGCCTTGTCACGAGTTCGAGCCCAGTACCACTAAAGACCCGCCGTGTAGGGCAGCGATGCACATTTAATCTGTCGAGAGCTGAAACGTCTTCCCGTTGGTGTGGGTGTGGTAGTTAGGAGAGAGGGGTTTCAGCTCAGGTGTCATCCACGTCACTTAACCATGGTTCAAATTACGTGGTCCGTCGTCAAAAGCCCTCGTGCAGCTGAACAGTGCGACGTTAATATTCAATCAGTCAATCTTATTACTAAATTAGGAACAAGTTTAATAATTATTAGGGACTTCCACGAGCTTGTCTTGTAGAGGAAAGTTTTTCAAAGGAAGGTTTAATATCAGAATTGACACTAAAAGAGTTATTTTTCTATATTTAGTTGAGATCTATATTTTGTCTTCAAAGCATCCACCGCAGAAAATACTGTTTAACAAAGGTAGGATGTTGAAAATGGTAATAGTATACGAAGTGCTTTTGTTTTTTCAGTACAGATAATTCCTCATCCACCTCTACCCAAATTCAAAGAGCGATTTATTACAAAATTGCCTTTTAATTTTTCACTGGATGTGAAATCTATGAAAATTTTTCTTCTTCGGAAGTTGAGAGTACTTCTGGAGTATCTTGAAATAGATCCCTAATCCACTCGTAACTTGCTACCAAGCTGTCCTCATCCAGAAAATACTTTTTAAAATTCTTTGCCAACATAGCTAAATGATTTTACATGTTTTTAAAAACAACTTTCACGTGTTGTTCTACAGATTTGTAAGTTTTAACACATATCGAGCTGGGGCTTTTTTCCCATCATTTACTTCAGTAGTGGTAAATCCAAAATTTAAGTATTTTTTGAGAATATCGCCTTGTTTTAATTTTCGGAATCATGCTCGTTCTTCTGTGTACTTGTTGATTCTTTATTATCATCGAATATTTGCTTACGACTTAAAAATGTATGTATGATATTGTTTTAATCTACTGCCGTAAATACTTAATTACCGTGAATTACAATTAACATGTAAATTAAAAAATGTACATTCAAGCTAGATTCGATAGTTATAGGAGTATCGAGTCGATCAAAACTGACTGGAATAGTACGAGGAAAAGCATTTTTACATGTTTTGCGCAGTCGTCCGATAGCTTGCCCAGACTCACGCAAACGTACCCTATAATGCCAGATGTGATGGATATGATAGAGAGCGACATTGACTAGACTATTTTTCTAATGACATTTGTACTTTGAGAAATGAATGCTGAAGGAAATAAATCTTTAATTAAATACATCATTTTGCGATCTGTTCCAATTTAAAAATTAGAAAAAGAAAAATAACATAATTCTCTAAGTAATATATATTTTAAGTAATTTTCTTAAAATATATATTATAAAGATATACAAAAATGTAATATACTTATGGTATTAATTTGTACGGTTTATAATTAAGATCTTATTGTAACTTTAGCGTCTCTCTCTCAAAGTGCATTTTTATTGCAGTAAATACATTATTGTTGTACAGGGGGCAAGTCAAAAATTATGATTGAAAATTGGGTCGCCAGTATTGAAAGTTTGTGAAACACTGCTTTTTAATGTATGAGTGGTGCACAAGAGTATTTTATGACTAATTAATTAATACTAAATTAAGAACAAGTTTAATAATTATTAGCTACTTCCATGGGCTTGTCCTACAGAGCAAAGTTTTTGAAAGGAGTTTTAAGATAAGAAATTGACCCTCTGAGTACATTTTCTATATTTAGCTGATATCTATATTTTGTCTTCTAAGCAACCACCGCATTTTGTAATATGTTCCAATTTAAAAATCAGAGAAAGGAAAAATAACTTAGTAATTATCCTATTACTTAACTTTTTTGCTTAAAAAGTAACATATATACAAAATTTAATACTTATGTCATGAATTTGTACGGTTTATAATAAATATTGTTGCTTTATCGTAAAAGTGCATTATTATTGCATTCAGTAAATTATTATGTATATAAAGGGGGCGATAAAAATTGTGATTGAAAAGGGGGCGCCAGTATTGAAAGTTTGAGAAGCACTGGCGTATGGCATAAAAAAAGGAATTGCAAATTTTGCAAACAGATGGTGCTGTAAGCATCATAATTTAAAAGGGTTCGATTAGAAATGACAGTGAATCGTAAAACAGCATCTATATAATATAAGGTATATTACACGTTAAACCAAGTGTGCTGTCCAGTGTGCATGACTGTTCAGGTGTGGTAATGTTAGTTTCTTAAGCCCAACCACCACGGCCAGGTCATATCACATCGGATAGGAAAAATCGGCTTTTAACTGTCTCGAGGCCAAAAACCACATAAAAAACGTCCGTCAAATATTTTCCAACTGGTGCAAAATATATTCAATATGCTGCCCACTGTAATCTGAAACAAGTTTAAATCGAGAAACAGCATATTCCTCAACTGATCGAAGTGTCTCCGGGTTGAGAATGTGTTCGCAATGCATGACTTCAATTCAGCTAAGTGTGCAATCGGAGCATTGAACACAACATATTTCAGGTAGCCCCCCTCCAGCCTGAAGTCACACTGATTAAGATCAGGTGATCGAGAAGTCCAGGTTTTGGGGAAAAAGCTTTAGCTGGCATCTCTATCTTTTTCAAAATGCCCCTTCAGCAGCTATTTCACAGGATTTTCAGTGATCATAGCAGCACCATCTTGTATAAAAATGATCCCACTAACCATGTTGTTGAAGATCTGGAATGAAATGTTTACACAAAAGACACTTCATAGCGCTGGCCAGTGACGGTAAAGGTAACAGGACCAAAAGTACCCGTCTCCTCGAAAACACATGACCATATTATAAATGATGGCGTAAACCTGCACCAAACACAGTGACCTTTTCAAAATGAAGTGGTACCGTTTGAGTTATGAGTGATTTATCTGTTAACAATATTCGGCACTTTTGTATATTGACATATCCTGTCTGATGAAAACGGGCTTCATCTGACCACAAAATTTTGTTATGGTCATTCACTGTCCACTTCTATTCGAGTAAGAAATTCTAAAACCAAAATATCCCTTGCTGGCAGGTCAGGAGGTAGAAACTCGTCCAAATGACTAATTTTGCATGGATAACTATGTAGGATGTTTCGTAGAATTTTATGCACGGTGCTCACAGGACTGTCCAGTGTCCGGGCAATTCCTCGAGCACTGCACGATTGCAAATCACCACTCGTCTCCTCCACCAGATTGCACATGAAAAGAGCCTGTCTCTTCGAATTTTTGAATCAATTTTCTCAAGACCCTGGACAGTCATCGGACAAAAGCCTTGAGTGTCCGGAAATTCTGCAGAGCTATTGGTGTACATTCATTTTTCTTGCAAAATGTCTCACAAGCAGAGCGTGGTCCTTCATTGAGACAGTCATGGCGAAATTCTCATAAGAGAAATGAGGATAAATCGTGTACCCGAGACGTTTTCATAACAATTGAATGAGTCAGAAGCATGGCAGATATTTGCAATTACATATTCCAGCGCTTACAGAGCCATCTGTTGATAAAATTTGGAGCATTTGTTTTCTTATTCAATAAGCTTTCCTCTTTCTTCAATAATATTCCATTTAAATGTTAAGTCATTCTGATCAGTGATTCTTTTTATAGCATTTCCAAACTTTAATTATAACCTGGTACATTCACACACCGTCATCTGCAGTTGTATGTTCGTAACACTTTCTTTGCACATTTATGCGGCCAACTGCCTCACAAATTCTTATTGTTTCTTATGTACTTTCTTATGTGTTGCCAACTGTGGATGTCTAAACGTAAGCGGATTGGATTCAAATCATTTGAGATTCGAATTTAAGTTCATGGCATGGAAATGTGAAAACATTAACAAAACATTTTACAAACGGTCTATCAATTTTAAACTTCAGACATATTTCTTGGACTCATAAATAGTTGTGTAGACAAAAGTAAAGCAAAGTGTGATAATTGATTGCAGAATAACTTCTTTTCCAAAATAAAATTATGAAATATTATTGTAAACTTGTGGGTTCTTTTCCGACCGTGTTCGCATTGTGAATTGAAAATAGTTGCAGACAGGGTTTTGTCCCACTGTTTATTCCACACCTTCTATGGGACATTTCTTAAAATAAAGAATATATTGAGATGTTACAAGATTAAGATACATCGTCCAGCCGTGTCTACTTTTCACGACCCGGTTTTCTTCGCCACCCCTCTCTTCTCCCCCGTTCCGACCTTTTCTCTCCTCTGTTGTTGTCAGATCCTCTTCTCTATATCGTCTCTCGTTCGACCTGTTGCTAGGTGCAGGCAGCGGATACTTACACGCCTCACCTAAGAGTAAATTTGCCCCTTGTGGCTGATTTTACCATTTCAGACACCAGGAACAGAAAATTCACAAACCGTGAAACAGAAAATCCACAAACAGAACACACAATAATTGCAACAGTCAAAAGTCTTGATGATTGTTCTAGTCAAAGTTCCTTAAAACAAACACATGAAATAATATTAATAGTTCACCCAATTGAAATAAGTGACTATGTTCCCAGAAAGATCTAAACTGTAATGGGATTGCAAACAGATACATAGAAAACACATTATACAAAAAAAACAACAACACTAAATATAAACATTACAGTTCTTATCTTAATCTCTATAGACAATGTTTATTTCATTAACTCATGAATGAATGCTCAATGAGTTCACTAAATCTATATTAAATACACAGTAAAAACTTTCCTACGGCTCTAATTTGCCTTTGGCCGGTATGATTTCCGACCCAACCCATCTCACCCATTCTAAAACAAAGTTAATTTGTTTTACACGACTTTTCAAATTTGCATCAGAATGTCTATATCGACTATTCGAGATACAACGAACTGCTCTAACATTCTTAAAACCTGAGCTGTTAAATTACATCCATCAGAAGTGTATTCAATCTTAAACCTCACTTTTTAGTCATGCAAATTCCAAACGACATAAAGCATGCGGCATAATTCTTCGTGAGAGAACGACAAAAATACCACTTCCACAAATCCAGTACCGTGACCCACGATGCTGCGCTATTCTTTTCCACCAAAACTTCTCTTTCAACAAAAGATAAATCCGGTTCTCGAAAATATCTTTAACAAAGCTTCACGGGTTACCTTCGCACTGAGACTAGTCACCGGCCTAGCCTCGCCCCAACTAGTGTGCTGATCAACCAGACATAAAATATATGTATGTCCCTTTGAGCTTGAAGGATCAATTGGACCTATCAGATCCATATTCACCACCTGAAATAGCAATTCAGACCTTGCCACAGGTGTAATGGATGATCGGTCTTTAATCCTAACCGATCGAGTGAGCTGACACTCTTTACATGATTCACAAAATTTCTTCACATTGAAACTTAGACCCTCCCAAAATAAAAGAATACTTGATTCGTTCAAGTGTCTTCTTGAGACCCATGTGAGTACTGAACACTGAAGTATGCGCTAGTCTCAACACCTCAGTTCTTCTGCACTTCGGAATTACCAGTTGCCCAATACTCTCCCCAGTATTTTATCCCTACGAAATAGATACCCATCTACTTCGTAGTAGTTTCCCTTGCCTTCCTTAGCATACTTCAAACCAATGCTAACTCGGCACAACACTCCTGTTCGGAACGAAAACTATCAGCCACCATGCTTCCTTTATCCATCTCAGCGGTCACCTCCTCATCCTTAGTACCCAATGTTCCCACTTCATTCCGACATGAAGTAATATTCCTTTGAGAATTCTCAATGTGCTCCTGTGCTTTCTCTGGCAGAATACCCAATGAAACCTCGGTTTCATCTACATTTCCTGAGTCAACCCTCAGGTCCTGAGAGCTTTTTGAGCCAGTGAATTCTCTTCACTCTGGGCTCCTCCCAACATATCCAAAACATCTGTTGGAAGCAACACGTCTTCTACCAAAATTTCTGCCAAAGCACATAACACTTGCTGGTGCACCACATTAACCTGGCCACCGGTAGCAAGACCAATTGGAACATATACTAAAGGACATTTAACCGCTGGACCGAAGATACCTTTCAAATTAATCGTTAGCTCCTTCAACCGATATTCCAGGAACTAAGTCTTTCTTGATAACAGTAATTTCCGTACCAGAATCCACTAACGCATGGACTAACTTCCCATCTACACTGATAGATGTTTTCACTAATTTACTTAATTGGTCTTCAATAGCCTGCCTAGGAATGACTTTACCTAGCTAATCAACTCTAGCAGTGACCGTTCCATCTTCTAATTCTGTCCCTTCCGTTGACACCTTATTCACATTAAGTCGTTTATTATTAACCCCTTTGTTTTTAGGACAATTCCGCTTAAAATGTTCATCTGATCCACAGGTGAAACAAGCGAATTTTATTTCAGTTACTTTATCCTTATCAAAGTTTTTCCTAGAAGAAAATTTATCTGTCTTTTTCTCCCAAATGGCTTTTTACCCCAACTACCATTAAAACTTCTCCTTTCACTATCATTCCATTTAGCTCTCTCAGGTTCATCGTAGGATTTCCCCTTTGGAAGCATAAAATATATCACATTGTTTGCCCAATTTCTGGGTTTGTACCATTCTTCCCCTTGGAGCACACCAATATGGGTCGCCGTTTCAGAATCCAACATTTCAAACATTTTATCTGCTACGATCAGTTGATTAACTGACTCAAAATCATTCGCTTCTCTTAACTTACAGTAATATAACCACATCGATGTTAAACGGGACGCGAACTGAGAGAAAGTTTCGTCAGAGTTACGTTTGGCCTTTCTAAAATTTTTCTAAACATATTTTTTGGGGGGTGAGGGTTCACACTCCTTGAGCACAACCTGTTTTAAAGATTCGTAATCTTTTAATTCTTCCTCGCCTAGGTTAACTAATAAGTTTGACACTTTGTCTCTAACATGCATAACAAAACCTTCGGTTTTAACTCGTCGCTAACCATTTCACTAGCGAAAGCCTTTTCAAGACTAGAAAAGAAATAGTCCCACCCGTCTGATTTATTGGGCACCTTTACAGTTAAGAGCCTGACCATTTTAACTATTTCATCTAAAGATTTTACACGTGAGGTTTGACCATTATTTTGATTAGCACTCTGATTAGCGATCCCCATAATTCCATTTCCAAGCGTAATTTTTCAATTGATAATTGTTCTTGTTGTTCTAGTTTTTGCTGCTGTTCTGTCTCTAACCTTTCAGCTGTAATAACTTCCAATAACTCTCTTTTGCCTCTTCTTCCTTGTTATATTTACTAGAGATTATTAAATTCCTTAAAACAATTTTAGACATAGACGGATCAGGTGACTCATCTAAGTCCCGCGCTAATTGAATTAAGTCAATTTTCTTACTTCTAATGAGAAATGCCATTTTTAATCAAGCTAAACCTAATGCCAAATTACCTTCGACAAATTTAACTACAAACACTTAAATGACCTAGTACTATATATTTAACAAGCAAGAAAAATTCAACTCGTTTTTTTTTTCTAAGAGTACTCAAATTCCAGAAACACAATACGAAATATGTTTACAATAAAACTTATATGAGACACAGTTATTTTTTACTAATCAGAACGCAGAACCTTTTTCAAAATAAAAAAAAAACACAATTAACAACATACTTTAGCAACAATACCATAGAATTATTTCTCAAATCATAAATCTACTCTTAGTTTCTCTTTTTTTTAATTAAAAGAAATCTTATGCAGGAAACAAAAAACCAATATACATATACATCTAAATTACGAGCAAAGGAAATAACCTCAGATTGCATTAAACTATCAACTAACTGACAAATTGCAACACTTTTGCTTAAAAATGAAAAACTATCATATAATATTCAAAAAGAAAACATGCCATATTCCTGAGTCATAAATAACCTACAAAAATCTCTTATTTACAACATTTTTTAACAGGAAGTCCTTCTACTTGAAATACATATACACATTTTTAATGGATATTTTTCACCCACTCAAACATACATTTTCGCAACCATTATTTCAAGATAAATTAATCTAATTCTTTTTTTTTTTTAATTCTACCAAACTGAATTGTTATGCAAAACACTTTCTATACCCAGATTTTAATTTTGAGACAACTTCAAAGCAGTAAAGAATGCTGATAAAAAAAAGAAATTATAGTTTAACACTAGAACTCTAAATACCATATTTTTACAACATTTAAAATGATACCCTATCATTTCCAGGTAAAATAAGTACAATTTTCTTATTTCATCTACACAATAATCCAACAACATAGAATATTTTTTCAATAAATAAAAACATCCTGCATTACTCATTTAAATAGTCACACAATATTTTAACTTAGGGAACAATAGCCACTTACCTCATTATGAACGCTGTTTCTGTACTTCTGAACACTTTTCAGATCACAACTCCATTCATCAGAAAATGAAGAAAAAATACGACATCTGTTCGTTCATAGCCCAACTCGGCAGGGTGATGGTAAAACTCCATATGAAGAAGGTCTTGTTTTTTGTACTTGAAACTGCTGCAGGACAATTCCTGGGATCCACGTGGTCATCAACTTGAAAAACACTGCAGGGTTCTATTTCCTGTTAAAATTTTTTTCTTTCAAACTGAAATGTCCACTAGAACCTTGTTCACAATTATGTACTACGAACACCGATCAACTCGAAAAATTTTATTCATTTAACTTGCTCCATCAAATCCACTTCTGACACCAGTGTAAACTCGTGGGTTCTTTCTGATCGTGTTCGAATTGTGACAAGAAAATAATTGCAGACAGGGTTTTGTCCCACTGTGTTTATTCCACACTTCTATGGGACATTTCTTAAAATAAAGAATATATATTGAGATGTTTACAAGATTAAGATACATCGTCCAGCCGTGTCTACTTTTTCACGACCCGGTTTTTCTTCGCCCGCCCCCCTCTCTTCTTCTTCCGTTCCAACCTTTTCTCTCCTCTGTCGTTGCCAGATCCTCTTCTCTATATCGTCTCCTCGCCCGACCCTTGTTGCCAGGTGCAGGCAGTGCCCTTACAATTATGTTTTTCTTCTCTTACT
>BMAU01007892.1:0-10920 GCA_019973935.1 Trichonephila clavipes | reverse complement strand
GGGTAAATACTAAGAAGTAAGTCAAATAAAAAACGAGATACAAGTAAATAAAGGGAAAAATAAATACAAGTAAATATATATATACGAGGGATATTCGGAAACTAAGGTCCGAATCGTCGTAGCTAATCGAATGTCGCGCGAACATTGAAATGCGCATGCGTACCAACTCCCGGCATACCTTGCTCGTCAAACGACGCCATTTGCATTGGTATTGTTGCAGTGTAGTAAGTACAGTGCTTACTTCAAAATGTTTAAAACAATCGATCAGCCCGCCGACTGTGAAATACGGTCAGTGATTCGGTTTTTGACAGCAAGGAACGTTTTAGCAGCGGAAATTCATGAACAGACAAGCGACGTGTATGGCTAAATGCGATGTGTAGCAGCAAAGTGCATAAGTGGGTGAGACTTTCAGGATGGATTCTGCCATTAACACAAAATCTGATAAGATCTTTTGGATGGGAACAGATTGACCACCCACCGTACAGTCAGACATGGCTCAGAGTGATTTTCGCTTATCCGCCCCACCTAAAGAGTTTCTCGGCGGCAAGCGCTTCGACACAGCTGACCAGGTGAAAGAAGAAGTTCAAGACTGGTTATCCTCACAGGCGGCAGACGTCTACGAAGTAAGCAGACAAGCTCGTAGAACGTTATGACAAATAATTTAAACAAACATGGAAAGTATGTAGAAAAATAGAGACACATGTAAGAATTTAAAATATAAAGTGTTTTGAAAAAATCTGTAATGTTTTTATGTTTTTATAAGGAAATAAACGGACCTTAGTTTCCGAATATCCCTCGTATATATACTAACTAACCTTTATTATGAAGGCATAAATGTCATTTACCATTGGATTTAATCTCACCTGGTTACAAAACTTAAAAGATTTTAGACATTTTTCTAAATTGTTCGATGTTTCAAATTATATTTGTGATTTTTAAAAGTATTTATTTCCTTATCACTATCTATCCTTTATCAGTTCTAAGATGGGGGAATGTGTCCGTTCAAACCACGAAATGTTATTTGTCCGCAAATACCACGTCCGCAACTACCACGCAACCCTCGAAAAGGCGCTGAAAAATTCCTATTTAAACTCTTTAAAAAGATCGGTTGAAGTAAAATGCATATAACGCTTAGAATGGAAAAGATGTTGGTTGCTAGTAAATGACAATATCCCTTCGTCTGTTGATTGATTTACTGTAGGTACGAAAGCTACACGAATGTGTAGCACTTATTCGGAAGTTGGTCTAAAGGGCAATAAAAGTGAAAAATAGATTTTGTTCATCTCGGCTCTTTTTTATTTGTATAACGACCAAAAATCCGAATGTGCATTCACGAAAGCCTTCTTTCCTTCTAAGAAAAAGTAGAGCTAGGGGCTTTGTCACTCTCCCATTTGCCATTTATTTAATTGTCCCAAATAATAGCTAATTCGGAATACTTGGACCAAAATACAATACTTTCTAAAACGAGTCATTTTAACAGCCCGCCGATATACGAGAGGTTTAAATTCTGCTTTTCATTTCACTCTGTTAATTCTATTTCTTTCGTTGAGATTATTTAAGAGGACTTGGTACGATTTACATTAAAATTTTTAATTTATGGATTCTCGAATTTTTTTGGTTGCCTCCTATATGTGTATACTATGTAAAACAAATTTTATGCTCAAAATTTCATAAAAAGCTGACCTTTTAATTTTTTTATGGAAAAAACTTAAAATTTTTGAAGTGATTTTAAAAGGCTACTCCTCCTACAAAACTTTACATACACGCATAAAATTTGATTTACAAGTACATCAAACCACATATAACAAAGTTGGTATGGGTTTTGCGTTAACATGATTGGTATTTGTACATTACTTCTTTTTTTTGAATGCTTATTGAAAATTCCTTAAAAAAAGAATAAATTCTGAGTTCAATTATTTTTAAAAAAATAAGTATTGCTTTGATTCAAAAATGCATACCAACTTTTGTTACATGTACTATTAGCAATAGGTAAAAAAAAATTCAAAGCCTTAGCATTTTAAATGAAGACAAACTAGTTATTTATCTTTCTGAGATAAGTCCGTTTAAAGTTTTGATTTGCCATAGGAATGTGAATATAAACCAACATAAAAACTATAATAATTCTGCGTTTTTTAAATTTAGAGCTTTCAAATTTTGTGAGGTTAAAGAATTATACATAAAGAATAATTTAGGCTAAAAAAATTAGATATGATTTTTTGGCTGATTTTTAAGAGCAAAAATAGAGTATACCCTAGTGGCGCTTTAAAACGAAAAATTAAAAAAACACAAAGAAAACGTTTCTAAGAAATGTCCAAAAATATCTTTTTTTCAACAATCAACAAGCACGACTTATTTGAATTGTAAAGGTAAGATTTTTTTTTTTTTGTTATTTACTATTACTGTATAATAGAGTTTATTATTAATCCGACTTAAGTCTTACACCGTTGAAACGTTACATAAAACACCATGTAAAAACACACAAAATAGATACTATATTCGTAAGGTAAAAAAGGTATATTCCAAGTTCTTCAAGCCATGTTTATGAAATTAAAAACGTATTTAAAAAATTTCATACATTTATTATGAATCTTAAATTTATACCTGTTTCAGTAATTAAAATAAAATCAAGAACGCATGCATATATTCCAAGGTATATTCCAAGTTCTTCAAGCCATGTTTATGAAATTAAAAACGTATTTAAAAAATTTCATACATTTATTATGAATCTTAAATTTATACCTGTTTCAGTAATTAAAATAAAATCAAGAACGCATGCATATAGTTTCAGCATAGGACAAGATATGATAATATTTGAAATAATAAATTATTCGCCTCTATTTGTGTATATAAAGCATTTGTTAGTACTTGGGATGAGTAGAGAAATCGCTATCTTCAGTTTCAAGACCTATCATACCTGTAATGCTGCAATCCAATAAAGGTTCTCAATTTATAATAGCGTTTTGAAAAAATGAGCTGCCTTTTCAGAAATATGTTGTGGTTTTCATTTTTCTTTAATCAGAGAAACTTTTTTTACTTATTTATATAGCTGTTTTGGTTTTTTTTCCTCTAACTTTTTTTTATATAAGTTGAAAAGTAACATGTTAAAAAAATTAGAGCCCTGCACTTATTAGTTTTAGTTTTATGTCTTTACAAATTCTAAAATGATTTTTTTAAAAAAGTGTTTTCTATTCCCTTTTGTCTTTTTTTTTTCTTTTCAAGATAGAACTTTGGAATTTTTGTGGATACTTTCCTTTAAAAGTTAGCATATGGAAAAAATGACGAAAGAGTTTTTATAGAAATTATTAGATGAAATTAGGTCTGAAAGCTCGAGTTATTATTTTCAAATGTTAAAGTTAATTTTTTAAAATTTTTCGCGGGTTTTTTTTCAGGTTAAGATATAAAAATAATTATTGAAATCCAACAAGGAAACCGATTTTGAGAATTACATACTAAATTTTGTTCCTAATAAATTAAGAAAAAAAATCACTTAAAATAAATGAATTTAAGAATTGAGTACTTTATAAAAGATTAAAAAACTGTATAACATTATGTTTTTAAAATAATGGCTTGACAAACTGACTTCTTATCTTGAGAATCAATGAATTATAATCTGAAAATAAACCATAAATTACTTTTAATATTACTGCCTCCAAAAAGTTTTTTGAAAGAAAGTACCGTGTATAGTCTTTAGACAAAATAGTGTAATTTGTAATATTTTTATATATTGTAATATATAAAGTCATGTTATATGTAAGAATATTCATGAATGAATAAGAGCATTCATATTACATATAAGAATGTTTCACAATATATAGAATCAATCTGCATGAAAGACACTTGAGTTATGTGTATTTGCTACGTTTACTAATTGTGTTCAAATCAACTTACAATGTCAGTTAACAAATAACAGAAAAAAATAATTTAAGAATAAAAATGTATTAATTACAATATTTGTGCATATTAGAACATTGCCATTAAAAATATAAATATTTATCGAGACTTTCATATTTAATTTCTCACAATGTCTTAATTTCAATGAGAAACAATTAGAGATTTAATAGGACTCGAATGATTATTTTTGTAGGTTGGCTGATGACCCAGAATATAAAGCAATTTAATTTTATTGTATTTTTATAATCTTCTGAAGCACATGGTCTATCAAAGTCTACAGAAGTAGAATATAACAAATATTCTAAGGAATGCTAAGAATCAATTAATATATCTTCCTCATATATAAGTAATTTTGGTGACATCCTTACAGAATTCGAAAAAAAATTAATTTTCAAGCTGGGCCCATTTAAGTGTCAATGACCATTTGTGAAGGTCCCCTTGGACCTCACTTTGAGAACTAGAATAAGTAGGAGTCAGATAAGAGCCAGTAGCCATTTTTATAAATAACTTTCTTTATTTGGTTATCTTATCCAAATAGAATCAGACTTATTAACAAATATATCTAACTAGTATTATGAGGTTTTTAAAGGGAATGTCCTTTAAATTAACTTAAATATTTAATGAACCAATTAATTAACAATTAGAATATCGATCACGCAGAGATTAACACGATAAGAGATCCCAGATTTATATTTAATAATGTTCCTATTGAGAACATTTAACTTTAATCTCACTTCTAATATAAACGTTTAATGAGACTTCAAATATAAATCAATATTTACCACACAATCTCAACTCTTCTTGAGATTAAATTATCCACCAAGAAATCTTCAATTATAAATTTCTAATTTCACTATTATACCTTTCTGCTTCAATCTCTCTCTCCTACTGCTCTAACTTTACTATTCCGTTTGACTTAAATACTATATCTAATCTGCATAACAAGGAATCCCGTCCCCTTTTTGGAGCCGATTGGAAATAGGTAGGGAATTAAATTTCCCTAAAAAAGACGACTCAGAAGGTTAGTGATAAAGTTCCGTATAGATTTGTCACACATTTCCAAAGGATCCAGTACCAAACCGATGCTTTTCACATTTTCATTATTCGTATTTGAACAAGGCCAATATGACAATATTAAGACCATGGTTGTGTTATTCAGTTATCTTAAACAAGCCATATTGCCACTTCTGTTGGTTGTTAGCATATCGTCAATGCAAATCGTATTCCTCAGAATAGGTTAATGGTGTTTCCATTAGAAGCAATTTTACACAAACTATTACTGATCATGAAAATTCACTTCAGCATATTAATTCGACTCTTTCTTATAACAATTGGCTTCAGAGAAATACAATTGACATTCAATTAGATAGCGAAATCAATAGTAAATTTACTATTGGGCGAAACGCATTGCATAGAATAATTAATGTTATTATTACTTAAGCGGCTTGCAATTTACCTTTAAGAGGCCGCGATTCCAAATCCGGAAATCTCATATCAATTGTACGCTTGCTATCTAATTATGATCCTGTTTTAAAGAAACTTCTTTTGAAGCCAAATGGGGAAATAAATTATTTAAGTTCCACCTTTCAAAATGAAATAATTAATTTGCTTAGAACCAAAGTTAGAGAAAATATTGTTATGAAAATTAAAAAAGCCACATTTCTGGCAATTATTATGGATACTACACAAGATCTTTCAAAAACTGACCAACTTTCTGTTGTGTTTCGATATATTAAGATAAAAGAAAAGAATGACGTACCTAACGCGCGAAATTAAAATCTGCGGGTCCTTTGTGGGGTTTATGTCAGTAGTCGATTGCCCTACCCAAGGGATTAAAACTGAAATTTTAAATGCAATCGAAAAATAAGGAATTGATTTGACTAAAAGTAAGGGACAGTAAGTGATGGAGTAAATGTTATGTCGGATATATATGGAGGTATGGAGGTTTACAAACCCTTATAAAAGAGCATGCACAAAATGCCAATTCTGTTCATTGTGCAGCACATTCATTAAATTTAATTTTAAATGATGCTACAAAACACATTCCCAAAGTGTCACAATTTTTCGAATACTTAGAAAAAATATATACTTTTTAAGTGCACTGCTCTCATTGTACGCCACTGGTGTCTCTATAGCTGCCCCCAAATTATGAAAACACCACCTTAATCACTTTATTTAGCCCAGTAGAACATATTTGGTAAGATTCTGATGTAAAAAAAAAGAAAACGTGACAAATAAACACAAAATGTGAAGCAAAAACAATAATCACAGAAGAATGGATGAAAAACGATGCAGAAATTACAAAAGTGATTAAATCTATACCAAGACATTTAAAAGTTGTTGTGAACACTAAAAGATATCCTATTAAGCACTAAATTAAGAAAGAAATGCAATATTTAAAGCTATGTTGAGATTTTTGTTAAGTGTACGAAGACTTTTGTGGCGTAATTTTTAGTAGCTTTTTGATAATTAATTTTTTTAAAAAAATAGTTATACTATTTTTAAAAAATTAATTATGTCATTCCATTAAGAATAAGTTGTAGATATCATTAAAAAATTACAGTTACAATATATTAATTTTTATTGGTCGAAAACATTAAATTTTATAAGAAATTGCAAGTGTATGAACACTTTTGTTACCCACTGTTGGTGATTCATAAAACAAGGCCTTTAAATCTAACGATGAGTTTATAACTTCTCTTAAATTAAAAAACCATCTTCGTTAAAAAAAAAGATTTTACAAAATAATAAAAAGTACCTTATATATATATATATATATATATATATATATATATATATATATATATATATATATATATATTTTCTGTATGAATTACTTCAAAGACATATTTGTGGGACACTATGAATTATTTTATATAAAAATATTTCTTGAAAAAATAATATAAATTTAGAAAAATAATATATACGTGTTCAGAAGAAATGGGCTATCATTATAAAAGAAAGTTTATCATTTTTTCTGCATGTAAATTATCAGCAGGGGCTCAACTACAAACAGTATCAACCGTATCAATAATACAGGGCTCTAGAAAGTGTATATTTTGACACTTTCAAGTACGTTTTTTTTTGTGCAATAAGTTTTATTTCTTTTAAAAAAATGTCCCCTAAAGAATTTTTATACAGAACCCTAGCTGAAGCCTGTACGCGCCAATGTTTATAAGCTATATTTTTGGTATAAGCTATATAAAATTGAGAGTAATTATTTTTTAATCATTAATATTTTTTGTATTTGTGTTATTTTTTGAATTTAGAAAACGTTTTATAACTTTGTTGCGGATTCGTGCAATATTTTTACTGTAGCGAAGAGAATATCACAATAATTACTGTAAATTTTTCAGAACCTTATCTTAAAAAAAAATCATTAATTTTTAAAAAGTTTGCTTAGTAATTTCTTTGAATATATGCATCCTATTTTTGAACATGTTCTTTTTTAAATGAAATATTCTCATGAGATGCGCTTGCTAAAAAAAAAAAAAATGCGACCACGGGTGCTTAAATGCAATGATTAAAAATCGGTGGCCTTCATGTTTGAGTCTTGACACCTCTAAAGACCTATCGCGTGCTGGGCCTGAAATTCGTTAAATATGTTTTGGTTAAAAATCCTTACATTGGTGAGTTGGGGAAGCTTGGAGAGTCGGATGTAACTGGACTGCAGCACAAAATTATGAAGTTCGTCCCCAGTAGCCTTATTTGAGAGGTCAGTAAACCAAGATTCGCGCAACGCATTCGCTCTTTGTATAGACGGTTAGGGTTATTAAAAATTGATGTATTTTTTTCTTTTTTCCTTTACAGTTAGGTATTTAAAAACTTTCCTTGCATGAGTCTAAGATTAAACATATGTGTGGCTTAAAATGTATGCATTAAATTGCTCTCTTCATTGAGAAACTGTGTTGAGAATCAATGAAAATATTAAAATTATTTCCCAAGCAGCAAAAGTCTAATTAATTGGTAGAAATGCCACCATGGGAAGACACACCTCAAAGTGATTTTCAGTAGTTAGATTATTTGCATACATGAGTTAAGGAACACTCTTGAATGTGTGTGAGTGTGAGTGATAGATTAACATATAAATCCCCAAAATAAGTGACAAAACACATTCCGTGTTTTGTGACACATTTAAGGGTTAATAAAACGTTAATGATCGAAAAAGGGTTAACATTTATATACAGAAACATTCAAATTATAAGTTTAAATTTGAAGTTTCGGGATAAATTCCTATATATATAATGGAATTACTCGGAAGTGGTATTTTTTAGAACTAAGATCCGAATTTGAATCGAGAAAAGACAGACTGAGCACGTACTTTTCTGACTCCCACAGCCCTTTTCCGGGCTCTTGCGACAGAGCTAACCTCTACTCTTTCTACCCTACTGATAAAACGTTTACGACTTGGAAATGGCCAACCTACCTACCGACATGGAACTGGAACTAGCAGAATCGCATCGGAACGCTACGAGGACACCTTCGCCTCAGATTACACCATGTGAGCAGTTGAAATATAATAAAGCTCAACTTGCCAAAATGGAAACTTTTCGCAGATGCAAGCAGGCCTGCGTTGACGCACTGATGATGATGCCCGACCACCACCCAGATGAACCCTTCTACGTCAGAGCCCTCACTGAGCTGCACGACATCGAAGAAACCATGGCACTGGCGGTAAGTGACATTGACTCATTCGAACCCTGCATTATCCCTGGCTGCCCCCATCATGAAAAAACTCCTCAAAATTCCCCTTTAAAATCGACCCCTGATACTAACTACTCTGGAAAAAGGAAAGAAATTTCCAACTTCGAATATCCCTCCCAAAGAAAAACTGCAAGAAAAGTAATTCTTGAAAATACCGATAATGAAGACATAAATTTGTCACAAAATAAATTTGAACTGCCACAAGGCACTCACTTTAACAACACAGGTCCCGTCGCCAACGAAAACCCCAATGGCTCGAACAATTCGGCCAGTCAAAATGCTCAACAAAATCAACTCCCACCACCCATCATGCTTTTCGTCGAAAAGAACTACAAAGCCCAAATGGCTGCAATAACGAAAGCATTCCCAAAAATAAGATCCCGCCTAACGGGTGAATTTCTAAAACTGTATACTGACAGCGCCGAAGAAAGACGCATGGCCGTACAACACCTTAAATTTCAATTTTATACTATAAAATCAAAAGCAGAACGCCCCATTAAAGTAGTTATCAAGGGCCTCCCCAGAAACACAAACCAAGAGGAAATTAAACAGGATTTGGAAATCCTAGGATTCACCCCAGATAGAGTTAATCAATTAATAGGAAGAAAAAACAAACGCCCCCTCCCCATCTTTTTAATCACCCTCCCCCGTAATCTTGACAATCTCAAAATATCCGATCTTAAAACCCTAAATTACCTCAGCATCAGAGTTGAGGGTTATGATGGTAGGGGTGTAACTCAATGTTACACCTGCAACAATTTCAATCACAGCTCTGAAAACTGCCATCTAAACCCAAGATGTCTAAAATGTGGTGAAAACCACCTCACCCGAGAATGCCCCATTAAACAAAAACTTGAAACGCCTTACTGCATAAATTGCAACATCTACGGTCATATGGCAAACTATAGAGGTTGCCCTCATTCCCAAACCCTCAAAAGGAGCCGCGAAAAACAACAGAAACTCTTACACCAACATTTACAATAGCTTAGTTAGACCAAATATCTCCTACGCACAAGCGACAACCGGAGCTATTAATTCAAAAAACACCCCTCAGATGGCGACACGCGGACCTGAGTCTTCGGCACAAACTGAGACCAACAAACCAATTCCCCCAATAACAGATATAATAATAATCACTTCCCCCAATTTTAATCGTAGAAATAACAATTTTAACTTTAATAACATGAATAATAACAATAATATTAATATCAAACAACGCTGCAAATGACAATGCACTGTCTAATGCAGCTTTCCCAAATTCTTTGTAACGGCAATAATTTAAATACAAACCAACAATTAAATCCCAATCCAATGTACGCCCAAATAGAGGCATCGTGTAACAATATTAATAATGTATAGTTCATCCCCGATTGGTCTCAGTTTGTGTTCATGGAACGCAAACGGCTTACTAAGAAAATTGCTGAACTACGTATTTTTATAGAGAAGCACTCCCCGGATATTTTTCTCATACAAGAAACTCACCTGAGACCTTCTCACAACTTTAATATAGCGAACTACACCTGCCACAGAAACGACAGAATCTCCGGCGGACCGCAGGTGGAACTCTGATCCTAGTTAAAAACTCTCGCAAACACTACTGCCTCCCCACCCCCTCCTCTTCGAGCTCTTGAAGCAACTAATATAATACTAACTCCCCCAAGCATGATCCTATTTCAATTACTTGTGTTTACATTCCTCCCTCTTCCGATGAAAATTTATTTACTATTGACATTGAGCACTTTATTCAAACAGCTAGTAATTGTATTCTCTTCGGAGATTTCAACGCAACTCATAACGCTTGGAATTGTAAAAATAATACTACCAGAGGAAGACACCTTTTAATTTCGCTAATATGCTCAACTTAAATATCGCTTTTCCCTCAACCCCTACTAGATTTGGTCACAATTCCGCTAACACCATTGACATCGCACTAATTAAAAACTTCTACTACCCCTTTACAATTAACTCCATCGACGATCTTTCCTCAGACCATAATCCGGTTTTCTTATAAATTTTAACTTCAAACTCGCAGAAGCACCCCAAATCCCAGAGCGGTCTCCACAGATTGGAAAACTTTCAAAATAAATCTAAATAAAAATCTTTCTCTCTTTGATTTCCATCCTAATAATATTAACAACACTAACGATCTAGAACAAAAAATCACAGAGTTCACCGAGGCGGTCATTGATACTCATAGCCACGCCTCCCGTCCAATAGAAACAGACCGAAGAAACTTCACTCCGCATAACATTAACCAGCTGATTAAAATCAAAAATTTCGAGTTTTTAAAAAGGATGGATCTGGAAGGTTGCAGTTTCGCTAGCT
>BMAU01007886.1:0-79449 GCA_019973935.1 Trichonephila clavipes | reverse complement strand
ATAAAATGATAATTTGAAACAATTTTTTATAAAATAGAATGTATTTTGTGTTGATATTCCAGGTTAAAAATTTAGAGGCCTCAAGCAAATAAGAACTCATCCATATATTTTGAACTTTCTTATATTTCATAATTTGATTTGGTAATATATATTCAATTTTATTTAGTACTAAAATTTCACTTCATGATTTGATTTTTTTTAAATACCCTTTATATCTTTCAAGTATTTTTAAGAGATATTTATTATTCTCAAACTCAAGGTTTCCTAGAATTTATTACCAATCTAGTATTTTAAGTATTAATTACTTTAATTTTTTTCATTGAAAATTTTCAGTTTTACTTATTTTTTATTTAGATTAGATTTCCTAACATATTTAAAACATTCGTGTCAATAACACCCATGAAATCCATCTAATTTATAATTTTTATGGCACAATTTTCTTTTTGTTCGCTAGTTATAACATGTTGTATGATTGTATTGTGTTTTGGGGGAAGTAATTAATTAAAAAATATTTTTTGAATGATGTCTAATCTGCACCTATTACATTTTCTTGTAAGGATTTATCTTTGAGTATAGACATGCTAGCATCAACTCTAGTAACAAATTTAAAAGTATCTATATCTGCTGAAAATAATCTTATCAGAGTTTTATGTTTCAATGTTTTCTTTTTGAAAATCAAATGTTTTATTTTTATAAGTTTTATTCTACTTATCAATTTATTCTTTCCCTGAATGTTATGTTATCATATCTCTAATACTTACATTTAAAATATTTACCTGCATGTTCTTTCATTTTTTTTAATGTTCAATAAATAAGTAAACTAAACCTTATTTAATTCAGTTGATTTAAATGTTTTCTCAAAAAAAAAAAAAAAAAAATAAAAACTTTCAAAATGATTGAATTTTATATTATGTTCATTTGCTTGCATAATTGTAAGTTTATTTCTTTGATAGAATTGTAAATGCTTCAAGTTCCGTTTTTAAACAATGCTACTTTGGTTAAAGTGTAGTATAGGGACCACACTTGGCGCAGTCTTTTTTTTTTTTGACTAAAAGTGATTGACAATTTACTTTTTTCGGAATTATTATTAATTTTTTAGAATGAATTTGATATCTCACCATAACATTTAGATAAAAATGCCAAATCCGAAGAAAAATCGCCAAATCCAAAGTGCCCCCCATACTACACTTGACACTACCCTTTCTATACTATACTTTCAATAAAGGGCATCATAATATTTCAATAGTGAGCCAGTATTGAATTGCAAAAATATTTTTGTTTGTTACATAATCATTTCAAAGTCATTTTCAGTAGAAAAAAATTTCTTAATCAAAATCTTGATTCGTAAATGAATTAACCATATTATTTACTGCCTTTTGATTCATTTTAACTTAACTCTTTAAATCTTGAGCATTTATATTTATTGCACCATTTTTCTCTCATTTCAATATTTTTAATAGAATTCTTTGGTACTTACATATTAACACAATCTATTGGTGATATTATATGAAATGAAGCACATGATTATACGATTTCAGTGCATGCAACACATGTGAAATTGGGGTTGCCTACTTGGTGAATTATCTTGAACGTTGACTATTGTTGCAATTATATATAAGTACCAATTCTTTTCTCAAGATCATCTTCTTGAGTGCCTTGCTTTTATGTAGCATTTGTGATATTTTCAAACCTGTTTTCAACAATATTCACATTGGTTTTCATCACGTTTTTGGTCTGCTGGTTTTCTTTTAATTTTATTTCTATTCCAACTATATTTTAAATATTTTCATAGGTTTTAACAAAGATTTTTAAAACATCTTTAACCTTTAAATGTTTTGAAACATTTTTTACCTTCACAATTATGTTTATTTTTTTAATTATCTGATGCATTTTCATAGACATGCATTTATGCTCCTTTGTTTCTTTGTGATGTACTTATAACACTGCACAAATTATTTTTTTTAATTCTGGGTACTGAGATGAATATAGTCAATTCATAATGAATTCATTGTGCGGAACAAAGAAATGACAAGGAAAAACCTGTATTGGCTACAGTTTTCTTTTGTAATATGTAGCTATGCTTAGAAAAATGTTTATTTTTCAGGAATACCTAATGATTTCTTTACCTCTGTCACTTGTAATGGATGTTGGAAGCATCTCTGATGAGCGTCCAACAAGAATCAGTCGATATTGCCATGGGCCAATTCCCCTGGTATAGTTTTTCCATGCTGGCAATGTCCTGATAAAGAGGTTTGCTGTGCTCATCACTGACCCACCTGCAGGAAGTGGATCTTTAAGGACATATTGTAGTTGAAATCCTGAAATAAAGCCAACATATTCTCAATCAGATCCTTGTAGTTTTCAGCCTTATCATTTGCAAGGAAGTTTGTTAGCACTTGATTGAGTGCATAATAAACCTATTTTCCTTTACTTTGAAGAAATTTCTCAAACTTAGGGTCTTTAAAAGGCTGTTTAAATTGAGGACCCACAAAATTTCCTTTGTTACTTTTCTACAATGAACCAAAGTTTTCTATGCAGATACTTGAATGCTTTCTTTTCCATAGCTTTTGCCGATTTTCTTGCAAGGCCAAGTTTGATTTACAAAGAAGAAATAATGATTTTAGGCGGTTCTATCAGAGGTGGATGCTATAGGTACATTAATTTCTCCAGGCTTAAAAGATGCTCTTGAAGGGAACTTTTCTTGATGTAGTGCATAGCAATTAGTCTGCTATTCCACAGACAAAGAAAACAGCAGTACTTTGCATATCCTGGCTGCAAGCCCATCAAAAATGGCTACTTGGAAGTCAGCATAAATCTGCCAACAATACTTCCTGTAGTTAATCATCACAAAAAGCTGTTTTAGATTATAAAGTTAGTCTCATTCATATAGACAGCATGTACAACAGGTATGAATGGTAGCTCATTCCTGTTATTTAAAAACTGCGTTGAGACTCTCAGTTAAGAAGCATCTAAAAACACTAAAAATTAAATCACTCTGGTATTTTCTTGGGTAAGATTCCACTTCTAAGTTTTGAGGTCAGTACCTCTTTTTTTGTATTTGGACTGATTCAAAGCATGAACAAGATCATTCAGTTCAACAGAGGTAATTTTATGTGATGTTTCATCAAAGCATGGTAAAAAATTATCATGCTTACACTGCCACCACCTACTGATGTTTGAGGGGGAAAATGTTACATATTGAAAATCTCATCACAACTGATACAATAATCTGTAGGAGGCTAAGGAATTGGGAGTTCTTTGTGATGTAAAACAAGTTGTGGAGCAGAAAGTATGTTAAGGTTTCAATCTCATCTTGTTTTTTTTTTTTTTTTATAAAACCTTTAGAAGTTGGTCATACGATGAAGAAACAACAGTCTTTAATGATTTAGAGGCCCCTCTAAATCATGGGCACAGCAAAATAGCATTGAATCCACTTTGAAAGTGCAGATGTACAAGTGTGACGGCATTCATGTGAGGTCTAATATTTGTTCTTGTAGTCTACTTTGCAACTGAAATACAAATGATGTGCTGCCTTAATTACTACACCCACAATTTTTTTCTTTGTAGAAAATGTTAATTTTCCACAAATATTACAAAAGTTATCTGTATTAACACATATACAAGGCATTACTACTGTTGAAATTACATTGTAACAACTTAATCACATGTGTTTTAAAGCTTGGAAAAACATGCACAAAATGAGAAGAAATCTCTCCTTCACTATTACTTGTTTTTGTACAAGCAATTTTATCGCATGTATTTATCTTACTTAATCCTATTATGTATTAATGGAATATATTACTATATTGCAATTATATCAATGTGATATTTATATATAGGATATACTTAAGTAAAATAATAAATTATTTTAAATGGGACTGCAGATTGATGATTAACATTGCAGACCTAGTACATACTCCGGTAGCTGGTTTTTTAGTGTGACACCTTATAAATGGATACAAATTGCCTCAATATTATTTCTTTAAACTGCCAGTTTTCTCCCCTGAGGGAAGCATCAGAGCTCTGACAATACCAAACTGTTCTTGGAATTTAATTTTGCTTAGGGCACAAAAGCCAAACAGTCACTTTTTGAATCTTTTATATGTTGCATAATCATTTGACATGGTTGCTGATGATTTTTTACATCATGGAAATCCACAGACTCCTGCCGAGGTTGAAACCGCAGATCAAACCAATAATGAAATAAGATATAAAATGTAATTTTAGGTATACATTGCAAATTACATTATTACTCCTTTGAAACAAAAAAAAAAAAAAAAAAAAAAGGCAAATATTTCTGCAACAAGATCCAATCAGGCTTTTTTGTTGTGATATTTATCTTCAGCATATTAAAGTCATTCAGGATTGGGTACTTTCTTCTAAAAAGCATTTCCATTGTTGTCCAGTGTAATCATTACATTTAGCTTTTGTTAAGAATATAATGTAAATAAGGATTACTATTGACATGTGTGGTTTTAATTTTTGCTATTCAGCCTTCAATAAATTTTTTTTTCATAATTTTATTAGTTTAGTATCTAAAAATTCATTAACTATTGTAAGCTATTCTAAATTACTTGCATTTTAAAAACAATTAGATGTTTCATGTACTTTTTAGCTAATATTCTGTTTGATAATCTTTTTTATGTTCAGTATTAAAAGCTGTTACTGTATTTGCACATAACATTACTGCAGCAAAATTTGCAGTGCTCGAATCATGTCCTCAGCAAAAGAACAATAACATAAAAATATTTGTATTCTTGTGCTTTAGTTGAAAAAAAAATTTCAATTTTGAAAGGCATTGTGGAAAATAGGCCGATATTGACTTACAGTTGTGTCCAAGCAGTCTTTCTTTATCCCAGTGTTGTTGCCATATGAACTCGCACACATAGGATTCCAAATTATGGCTGTTCCCCTGTGTTTCTTGTGCTTTCTTTGCTTAGCCTGGCATTCTTTCGACAGTTTGTGTGTCGACGCCCGTTTGAAGATCCATAGATTTGTATTTATGATTGACCTATGTATAACCTTGACCTGATATTTTTCTTTCTAGTTTGTTAATCTGGTAACCTTTTCGTGGTATCATTTTAATAGATTGATATAAATAATTATAAATTTTTACTAAATTATTAAATACTTTTTTCTAATGATCAAATCTTACCATGTTCTGTTTTCTAAACCAGCTTATGTTCTTAATTTTTACATAACTTTGGAGTATGTTTGGTTATAAAATTTGGTTCCTGTATCCCTTTGAAGTTTTTAGGGTTTCTTACTTAAAATATGTTTTTTAAAAGATTTAATTATTTTTTTCCCTCATGTATTATATCACTGTTAATATGTAATTGGTATTATTATACAACTTTAATTTTAGCATGGTGGCAATAGCCTAGTGGTCAAAGTAATGGACTCGTGACTGGTATGTCATGAGTTCAAGCCCAATGCTGCTGAAGACCTGCCATTTAGAAGGGTTGATGCAAGTTAAATCTTTTGCAGCAGTGGAAGCTTTGAGAGGAGGGTGCCTGCTGAGGTGTTGTCCTCATCACTTGAGCATGGTTCAAAATTGCAAGGTCTGTCGTCAAAACCCCTAGAGTAGCTGAATCATGCGACAATAATATTCACTCACTGTATTTTAGGATGTGTGTGTGTGCGTGCTTTAAACCAACTTGCCATTTATCACCAATATGAAATATATTTATGTACGTTTTCTTTTTTAAAAATTTCCTAATAATCAATTTCTATTCAGTATAGACATCTTGTTCATGTAAATATTCTTCTATTTGCATAATCCAATTTTTTTATTATTTCTTCATTCCATTAATTTTCTTATTTCTTTATTTTTTTTCTTAGTTCCTATTTCTGGACCATTGTAAATTTTAACTAAAACAAAGTTTGTTTTAGATTTTTTTTAAATTCAATTTTTTAGCAATTTTCCTACAAACTGCTGATATGTCACCCCTGTATAAGTTTGTAAAAATTAATGTTTCAAACTTTTTTGGGTGATTTTTGCATATTTTATTATAAATTTATTAATTTAAGGTTGTATTTAGTCATTTTTTATTTCTTTGTAGCAGAATTGCAATTGTTTTTCTAAAAAAATGTCCTATAAAAATTGCTTTTTTTAGAGTTGGCAATAATACATAACTACCAAATCTTCCTATGACATTTCGGTTCTTACATATTATCCCAACCTATTAGCAACATTACATGAAACGCGAAGCGTATGGTTGCCACAATTTAGCATGTACAACACATGCAAAATTTTAAACGTTGGCATTGGTGCGATAAAATGCAAGTAACAAAATTTCCTTCCATGGAAAAAGAAAAAGGTTACTGCCAAAGTGTCACTTTTTCACTAAAATTTCACTTTTCTCTTATAAAACACATAAGAATCTGTTTTGATATTGTGTTGCAAATTTTGCTGCAGTGATGCCTATATGCAAATACCCTTTTCTTTTATTGGCAAATTCCATGTTTTTCAGTGTTAACAAAAAAGTAGAAAAATGTAACTAAAAGAAAATGACACTCAATTCAAACTAATTGGAATTAACAGATTGTCAATGGTGTGATTTAAGTTAGAATTTCTATTTACATATAAGATTTCTTTACTATATTCTTCTGAGCTGCTTATGGTAGTTTCATCAAAATCAGACCTTAATTGATCTATTTGAAGTAGCTGTTTGTTTTGAATTAATATTATAATTTCTACTATGCGTAAGGTTACTTTTATATTAATTTGTTTGTTTTATTTCTTTTTCAATTTTAAGTATTGAATATTTTCTGTTGTGTGTTTCTTTTGTAGTTGCTCAAAACTGTTTATGGCAATATTATCATAGTTAGGGCTTACTTTTTCTGTTTTAAATAACCTTTTAATTTAAATTAGTATTATAAATTTAGCTGTATGTCACAGCATTTACACAGGCTTTCTCTACTTTTATAAGTAAAAGATTGAACAAAATATACTTTTTCGAAATTTCTTTGCATTGCATGGGCTATTGCAGTGTATACTTTTCATAATCAAAAAATGGTAACACTCATATGGGCATTTATAAAATAAACATAAAACATGACAAATAAGATTGATAAACATGTCTATTTTATTATTTTTTTTAACATTTTAAGCTACCTTTTTAAAAAGATGAAAGATCATCAGTTTTATTATATTTTTCAAAAATAATGTATGATTAATTAATGTTTTGTTTATTATTTTACATATGTGTGCAAAATGTTTTTCATATTCAAGAAATATTTTTATAAGAAATGGTGTGTAAATGAAAATTGTTATACGAAATTATATTATGTTCGGTAAAACAATGGAAAAATATTTTGACATTAAATTTACTTTTATAACTTAAAAGAATCTTGCTTATTATTGTAGGTACAGTAATTATATGTGATACAAAGACTCAAAAATCAGTTTTTCAGCTGAACAATAATTTGAGGCCTTTTTAAACAGAATCTTAGATCATTATTACCTATTCATAACACAAATATCAAAGGTATTTTTTACAATCAATGAAACTACACCTTCACTTCTAGCCTGCTTTTATTCTCATGCCATGCCCATTTGTTCACAAAACCAAAAAAAAACATCTGTTCGAAAAACTATGAATGTGATTAAATGCACAACGAAATAATTTTTCTTCTGACAATCAGTTCTTTGTGTAGATTGTATATATACACATGCATTGTATACATTTTTACATAAAATGTTATGTTTTGCTTTTCTGTCGTTGAAAATAAAGATTATTCCTATTCTTCCTTCATTAGCTTGTTCAATGTTTTCTTCATTGTAGAAAAATATTGCTTAAAGTATAATAGAAAGAAAATGACACTAAATCCAAACTAATTGCTATAGACACATTGGTAGTATTGTGATTATAATGCTTCCTATTCATGAAAAACAAACATTCCATGTTTTTTTGCATGTCACTCTTTAATGTTTGCACCGGGAAAAAAAAGCACCTTGAAAAGATTTTCTCATATTTCCCTCTAGATTTCATTAAAATTCAGTGTTGAAGTGATTTTATGTCTCATGACATCATGGTTTAATGTTGCTTCTGTGATAATCTGTTTCTCAAAGTTTCTTGGAGATTGTATGCATATTTTATGTTATACTGTCCATAAAAGATATATATATTTCAGAGTAACCACTATAGTTATTTATCATTGTATATACTCATTCGTTTGCTCTCTTTGCAATCAAATTATAATTTTTAATAGAAATATTGCAAAAAAGTATTGTTTCAATAATTAATTTTTGAGCAACACAGTTTATTATTTGTTTCATTCAGTACTGTTGTTGGTTCTGGACTATTTCAACAGGAACCTGTTTTATCCATTTCATTTATCTTACTAATTTTTTTAGTATTGAATTACATCCAATACTCTATATTAGATTTATTACAGAGATGTTAGAATATTGCACCCATACCTCATGTAATACTAATTGAATTTTTTTCCAGTTGAAGGCTTCCTAATATTTCTTTTTAATGATAAATTTAGTGTGTGTGTGTGAATCAGTTTATCATCATTAATTTTTTCTTTTGGTTTATCTATTGCAGGTTATTTCACCCATAGTTCCCATAGCAGAAACTTGGTACTGCTATCACTTTTCTGTTATAATTTTTATTTATATTTGCATTCATTCACATCTATTGACTCTAATGCATACCAATTTTCTCTCTTACACTGAAACATTTGTTTTCGTTAAATTATCATTTACTTTCTAGCATGCCAATGTTTTCTTACATTGAAAAAATTGTCTATTAAATTATTATTTACTTTGAGGCCAAATTGCAATTGTTTTAAAATTATTTACAACTAGCTAGTATACCCGTTCTTCGCACGGGTGAACTGAAAAATTAAACACAGATTAAAGGATAAAGTTTTTAATGAGTTAATTTTATGTGAATTTCAAATTAAACAAAAAAATAAGCTTTTTGCATATCTCAGCTAAACAAAACAAAAAAAAACACCTTTGTTAAATTTTAAGTCTGTAGATGTAATAACTGTTAAAAAAAAGATTTTTTTTATTTATAACTAACTCCTCGTAACTCTTGAAAGTCGGTTTTTGAAAATACCTCCCTAAGCTGATATCTGCTCAGCAAAAGTAACACATTGCTAAAAGTTTTGTGTAATGAACGCTTAAAATAGTGAAAATAATTTTTATCGGAAAGTGTAATACACTGGTGTGCATAACTTAAGCAACAATGTAAAAATTAAGCAGATAACTATGAAATTGCAGAAAAGGAGGTCTGGAGATCAGTACAGTCAACACGTAAGTCAGTAGAAACGTCATACGTATGCAAATATCAGGAACGAAACGCCAGAAGCGACGTGAGCGTATGCAAAACTCGTGATGTCGGCGCGTGCTGTTCAACAGTAAAATAAAATGAAGGAGACGCAATTCAACATATTCACTGCAAGTGCCAGTGAATCAGTTCGTGAAATATGGCTAGAAGAAATCACCTGGACGACTTCACACGTGGAAGAATGATCGGAAAGCTAGAGGAGGGGCGTACCGTCACCAGTGTAGCTGCAGAGTTCGGAATCAACAGAAGTGTCGTTTCGCGCTCTTGGAAAGCGTTCCAAACCACAGGTACAGCTGTTAGAAAGGTTGGTGGTGGCCGCCCGAGGACGATAACTGCAGGGGATGACCGATATATCATCCTGCAGGCTAAAAGAGGCCGACGGCAGTCAGCAAGCGTCATTGCTCAGCAACGGGCGACAAGTGTCGCGGTTTACTGTGGCTCGACGCCTTCACAAAGGGGGCCTATTCGCCCGCCGTCCTGAACGCTGCCTCCCTTTGAAAAATGGCCACCATTTACAGTTATGCAGAGAGCACAAAAACTGGACAACTGTCAATGGAGTCGTGTCCTCTTTGCGGATGAGAGTCGGTTCAGTACCAGAAGCGATTCTCAACGCGTTTTGATTTGGAGAGAGATCGGAACACGATTTTATACCTGTAACATCGAGGAAAGACACCATTACGGTGGTCCGAGAGTTCTTGTCTTGGGAGGCATGCTGAATGGGCGAACTGAGCTCCATATTTTCGATAGAGGGTCTGTAACCGGGGATCGCTATTGTGAGGAGGTACTTCTTCCCCATGTGCGTCTGTTCCGAGGTGCCATTGGCCCAGACTTCATTTTTATGGATGACAATGCACGGCCACATCGGACTATTGCTGTTGAGGAGCTGCTGATATATCACTCGAATGGATTGGCCAGCGTACTCCCCAGATTTAAATCCCATCCAACATGTGTGGGATGCTTTGGGGAGACGTATTGCAGCACACGCGCTTACATCATCCGGAGAACACCCAACAACTCAAACAGATGCTGATTGAAGAATGGGTACTCCTACCGCAAGAAATGTTGCACCAGCTGGTTCTGAGTATGCGGAGACGGTGCGAAGCAACCATTGCAGTGAGGGGAGGGCATATACCATATTAAGGAACATCTGCTTGTTGTTCTTTCTGTTGGATAGACTATCATGAGTCACGATACTATGCGTTCAATAAAGCTTTTTTTTGTTTGATTCCATACCTTATGCATTGTATTCCTTTTTCAGCGCCGATGCTTTCGTGATCCTTTACGTACATAATACTCTCCCTCATTTCTAAATTTCATGTCTCAGATGATTTTTCGTGAAGTTATGGCAATAAACCCATCTGTTGCTTAAGTTTTGCACACCAGTGTATATTACTTTCTGTTTTATTTATTTTATGTTACAATTGTGATACTTGCAAGCAACGCCGTTTCTTAAATTGTAATGGCGATTCACTGAAAAACATAGCGAAATGTTGACAATAGAGTCAAGTTGGCAAATGTCTAGCTACTTTAATAGCTCGAGCTTTGAAAGACCCGCCGTATACGGGAGCGATGCTCGTTAACCCTTTATCCACCGCGTTATGATTTACTGCAGTTTTTTCCATGCAGTATTTTTTTTTATCACTACTTGGAAAATTAAGGGATATACATAAACAAAATACTCAACTTTGGGAAGTTTAATCTGTTAGAGCTAATTAATTACTTAAACATAATCAACTGTAAAATTAATTATACACACCGTTCACTTAAAATAAATAGTCAAATCGCTTTCTAAGGTCTTCCTTAATATACAAAAACACAAGACACTTAAATTTTGACATTAACTTTTTTTTTCGGGACAAAAAAGATAATCTTTGCAATCCGCTAAAAACGAAATTTCTGCTACAAAACTATTCGCCTTCCCCGCTAAAATACTCATCACAGAACCCGTGCTGCCATACATCTTGGAAGAGTGGATTTCAAAGAATGTTCCTGCTAACTATTAGTAGAATATTCCTGCTAGGTTGGTGTGGTGTGGTAGTTTGGAGAAGGGGTGCCAGATCAGGTGTCGTCCACGTCACTTGACCATGGTTTAAAATTACGTGGGCCGTCGCCAAAAGCCCTCGTGTAGCTGAACAGTGCAACGTTAATATTCACTCACTCCAAAAAAATACAATACAGTAGTTATTATTTTTATACTTAAAAAATACAATATCTGCATATTCAATTAAAATTATAGCGTTATAATTAACAACTAACCACAAGCAAATTATGTAGTGTGAAAGACAAAGTTTATTTACTTTAAGTACCAGAAGCGATAAAAGTATTTATTTTGATATAAGCAATAATTTTTTTCCTTATGGCTCACACATGGAAAAAATCAATAGCATCTATTCAAATAAAGAAAGATTTAAAACAACCTCTCCCTTCAAAACTTCGTTTTATTCTGAAATTAAAAAAAAGAGGGATTACATTGGATCACGGGAATAAATTAGAAGCCTGCGCCTTGCGTAGACAAAACAAAAATTTTTATTCATAAATAAAAGATAGATAATGCTGTCGTGGGCTTTTTTGCAGCGTACGCCATAATTGCTTGCAGAGGGCAGAATTTTTTCCTACTTACTTGACAAATATCGTAATATTTTGGACACTTCACACAATATCTTTATAAATTATAGCCTATATGTTATTCTGATATATAAGCTAAATTACTGTAAAGTTTCATTAAAATCCATTCCGTTTTTGCGTGACAGACGGCCAAACATCCTCGCAAACTTTCGCATTTATAATATATATCTATAGATGTGAACATTCATTTGAAAAAATATTTTTATTTTTTGGTTATACAACTTCATTCAGGGTTTTACCCTCCCTAAAAAAATATAATTGCTATAACAGGTGAATTTTTTATGTTTTTAAAACTTAACCCGTGCGATGAACGGCATTTTAGCTATTTTGGATTAAAGTACATTTTAACTGTATGCAACAATTGATTAATGAAAATCTGAAAAAGTAATTAATTGAAATTTGAAGATAAATCTTATATCTGAAGGGTGGAGGGAGAGGAAGATAGTTCTATATACACTCAAAAAAAAAAAAAAAAACGCCGGGCTATAGAGATAAAAGAAACGTGTCTGGCAATCGAAATATGGAGAAGAAATTTCGAAAAAGGGAATTGTAGTGACGTTAATATAGAAATAACGCACACCAGGAAGGGCTGACAGCGAGAGGGGAATTTCCATGACAATATGTTATGCATTCAAAAATGTTTGTGCAATGCCGTGGGTATGGAAAGAAACCTGTTAAACAATGAAAAGAAGTAAAAAAAACTTGAAAAAGGTAATTTAAAGTTATACACTCAGTAAAAGCCGGGCTAAAGAATATTGGAAGTGCTGATTTTGTGAAGGGAAAATATATAAAAATAGAGAAAGAGCCCGTGCAAGGCCGGGCCATTGAGCTATTATATATCAGAAGCAATATTAAATCTTATATTTCTCAATTCTTTCATTAGCCTTCAAAAGTTGAAACTGCTTTTTACTGGATTTTTGATTTTCATGATGATCATCATGCATTTAAAATGCTAAGGCATTTTTTAAAAATAATTAATATAAAGTTTTGAAACATTTCTCCGCTTATCTGGAATAAAGATTTACATGAACATTTTTTTTTTTAAAGATTTCACAAAATTAAATAAATCTTCCCCCACCCCCATGTATCCATTCCCATGCTTAGAATTTCGTGAAACACTTCTAAAGATAGAGAGAAAAAAACTTAAATGAAATAAAATTTGTAAAAGTAATACGTATTTAAAATTTTTTTAAAAAGTATAACATTTTAAATGAGCTTTTTTTTAATAATGGTGTTTTTTTGTGAAAAACATTGTGTTCAAATGTGGTACATATAAATTTTTTTCTTTTAAATTTCTCAAGCTATCCTGTCCCTGTTTAAAACTGAGGTCAAAATAAAGGAATATGATGGTGGAGACAATAATGTCAATGATAATTTATGTTCAAAATCACTTTCATCATAGCTCGAATGTTGTGTGTTACGTTATTATCTAGTGCAGTTATCTTAACTGTATGTGTTCTATACGCGAGTGGTGGCCACGGTAGCCGAGTGGTATCGGATCGTGGCTGGCTGTGTCATGAGTTCGAGCCCAGTACCACTAAAGGCCCGCCGTGTAGGGCAGCGATGCACGCCAAATCTGTCGAGAGCTGAAACGTCCGTTGGTGTGGTGTGGTAGTTAGGAGATAGGGGGTGCCAGCTCAGGTGTCGTCCACGTCACTTGACCATGATTCAAAATTACGTGGTCCGTCGCCGAAAGCCCTCGTGTAGCTGAACAGTGCGACGTTAATATTCACTCACTCTATACGCGAGTGATTATTTTTGTTAGAACTTTTTTCCCATTCTTATCTAAAATTGAAGGTAATTGGTTTTTTATTGTTAATCTCTTACAAATTTCCTGAAAGTGAAGTGATCCATTATTTTTTTTTCTTTTTACAGATGGAAGCAAATTAAATAAAGAAGACACTTTAGTTTCATCATTCTAAAAGGTCTCTTTTTCTCTCTTCATAAACACATACTCAAACATTTATACTAAAGTGAAGAAAAACAAGATATAGTAAAATTTGCAATACCTCTTGAAATGGTATTCAATCATGATTTTGGCGAATTTATACCAAAGAGGAGTCTCATTATTTTGAAATTTTCAAAACGGCCTTTATTGCAAATTTTATGCTAAGACATTTTGTAATTCCCACTAAAACTGAATTCTATGGGTGCTACAGCTCATGAGGGCCAAGGCTACTTGTGCCCATCTCAGTTTTCTTGACCTTGGGCACTGAGGTGCATCAGATGTTTCAGTCAAGTAGTCAGTCTGATGCGAATTCCTACCAAAAAGAGGCTGCATATTGGAGGAAGTTGTGAAAGAGTTATTTAACACAGCAAAAAGCATATTTAACATGGCGTATGCTAACTCTCATTCCACGCCTGTCCCTTATGTTTTGTCAAATGTTCCAAAAATCTTTCTCACAAAAAACTACTTTTAAAATAAATATCCAAATGCCTACAAAAGTGCTAATTATTTATGAACTATTCATAGAGCCATTTTCTGTTAAGAGCGATTTAAAAAAAACATGAATGGATGGAATAACTATAATGGAAAAACTACATGTTTGTGAAATTTGCAGGAAGGCATTTTCTCGAAGTGATAATTTAAAGCAACATTTGCGAATTCACACCAGAGAGAGACCTTATGTTTGCGAAATTTGTAATAAGGCTTTCTCTAACGGTAGTCATTTAAAAACACATTTGAGAATTCATACCAAAGAGAAGCCATATGTTTGCGAAATTTGCAAGAAGACTTTCTCTCAGATTGGTAGCTTGCAAAGACATTTTCGAATTCATACTAAAGAGAAGCCATTTGTTTGTGAAATTTGTAAGAAGGCTTTCTGTAACGGTGGTGATTTAAAAAAGCATTTGCGAATTCATACCGGTGAGAAACCTCATGAATGTGAAATTTGCAAGAAGGCTTTCTCTTTCCAAGCATGGTTTAAAAAAGCATTTTCAAATTCATACCAAAGAGAAGCCATATGTTTGTGAAATTTGCTGGAAAGTTTTCTCTCGAATTTATACTTTAAAGAAACATTTGCGAATCCACACCGGGGAGAGACCTTATATTTGTGAAATTTGTCATAGGGCTTTCTCTACCTCTGGTGGATTAAAACAACATTTGCAAATCCATACCAAGGAGAAGCCATACAGTTGTGAAATTTGCAACAAGTTTTTTACTCAGAATTATGGTTTAAAAAAGCATTTGCGAATTCATGCCAAAGAAAAGCCATATGTTTGTGAAATTTGCAGGAAGGCTTTTTCTCGAAGTGATAATTTAAAGCAACATTTACGAATTCATACCGGAGAGAGACCTCATGTTTGCGAAATTTGTAATAAAGCTTTCTCTATCAGTAGTCATTTAAATGAACATTTGAAGGTTCATAGCAAAGAGAAGCCATTCGTTTGTGAAGTTTGTAATAAGACTTTCTCTACCGGAAGTAATTTAAAAAAACATATGCGAATTCATACCAAAGAGCCATATGTTTGTTAAATTTGCAACAAGGTTTTTTCAAACTGTAGTGCTTTAAAACAGCCTTTGAGAATTCATACAAATGAGAAGTCATATGTTTGCGAAATTTGCAATAAGGCGTTTTCTCAAAAGGCTCATTTAAAGGTACGCTGGTGAATCCACACCACAGAAAAACTTCATTTTTGTAAAATTTGAAGTAATGCCTTTTTCTTATTGTGTGCTGCCTTTAAAGTACATTTCCAATTTCATACTTGAGAGAAGCCCAATGTTTGTGGTGTGTGGTAGGTCTTTATCTTTCTGTAGTTGTTTGAAAAGGCATTTCAGAATTCGTACCAAGTAAACTTTGAATGTTCACAAAATTTGCAGGAAAATCTCCTCAGTGTGTCATATTTTAAGTAGAGATATGCATACTATATAAGCCAAAAAGAGTTGTCATGTGAAAATTGTGAAAAGGTATTCTTCTTGACATTGTTTAATTAAACATCAAAGTACAAACAGCAGAGTGAAGCATTATAAGTATGATATTGAAAGTGTTTTCTTATACGATGGTTTATAAAATCATATGCAAATAGATAAAAAGAATAACTGAAACCTGTGCATAGGTTCTGCCAAATATGTCGCTTTAATTTTTATTCATTAAAAATTTATTCTTGTTCATTTGCACAAGCTTATCTGTTCGGATTTATATTTAATGAAGTTATTTCTTATAGTACTGAAGTGAGAGACTATTTTTACTTTATGTTCCTAATATATGGAAATTTTTTAGTTTATTCTTTTCTGACTTTTTGATGCCATTTTTAATAAATTCAATTTTGATTAAATGAATATTGCTTTCTTTACTTTATGATTCCATTTTATGTTATTTCTAGAAATTCAATATTTGTTAACTTAAAATACCTTTTTATAGAAGTGTACTTTTAATCGGATTATAATTAACAGATAAATAAATATATTTTTAAAGAGATGATTTACTTTTATATATTTCAAAGGAAATACTTCGAAATTTTAAAATTTGTTCTGGAAAAAAGAATATTATGTTGCGTTTATAAAATTGAAGACAATACTTATTTAGGTTTACAGACAATTTTAAAATAGTAAAAAAAGATATTTGAAAGTTATGTGAAATTTTAAATAAATTTTTTTATAGAATGCTTTTTGCATTATTAATTTATGAAGCGAATACTATGTGTGTGTTCAAATATGGTGTATATGAAAGTTTTCTTCAAATTATCCAAGTGAAAAAATTTGTCTCAAAGTGTCGTATCCCTTAACAATTACGAACTAAGTAAAAAGATGTTGTGGTGAGATGATGACAAGGATAATTTATTTATGCAATCTATTTTATTTTTAAAATTTTGTTTCATCTTTCATTATTTCTAATTTGCTGCTTCATCTTAAATTAACTCTGTTCATTCAGATGTAGAAATCAATGCTTTGTAGTCGCTTTTATTTGCTTTTCCACCATGCAGAGATCTAATATCTGGCCCAATACAACGACAGTCAATTTATCCATGGTGCAAACAATTCATTTATACCTCAGATAATTAATATCTGACATTTTCTGTCGTGTTGCTAGTCGAAAACCTTTTCCGTTAAAGCATTGATTCCTTCTCATAATTTAACAATTCCTCAAATTACGCAAAACTTTGTTCAAATGGTTTTCCTTCTTTACAAATATATTTTTCGAATAATTCTGTTTTCAATACGTATTTTTCATGAAATCTGCGTGTTTTCAAATTATGAACACTTTTTAATGACAAAGATAACAACTGACTTGTACTATGAAAAGAAAAAGTAAAAAATCGAATTGTCTTTACACTCACATTACTAGATAATGTTTCAAATTTCTAATTCTTTTACTGATAAATGAGAATTGAAGTTGAAGGAGAAATCACGTTCACATAAGTTCCCTTAAATTATCTTTACTGGGAAAATTTATTTTTCATTTGTGTTATATATAGTTTGCTGTTGAGAAATTTTAGAGGAAAACATTGAATCAATTTACAAATATAGAAATAATTCCAGTGGCGTAGCGTGGACTTTCGCCGCCTGGAGGTTTGTTGCCTCTCTATTTTAATTATTAGTCAAGAAAATTAGTAAAAGTAAACAAAAGCAGCTTTAAATTTTTTATTGATCAAAAATGCACTTTTCGTGTTTCTTTCATAGCAAAATCCTTTATACAATTCTCAATATCACTATATACAGTGGTACAAACAATTGATGATACACCTTACTTTTACTTGATAAATCCAACTTTCAATCGAAATAACACATTAACCAGAAGTGCAAACGTGTTTTTATTTTCACACGTAACAAACACTTCCTGGGGTCTAAAGAAATTTTTCCCCAATTTCTTACGATTGCTCCATGGTCAAAACACGGGGTTCCCTGCGAGCCATAAAACTTCCTATCAGTGTCCTGCTGTGTTGCTTCCACCGTCCCTAATTATCTTTCAAGATGTTAAACCTTTAAAAGGGGGAAAGGATTTCAGAAAAGTACGGCGAATCCGCTTTTGAAAATGTTACTTGAAGCCAAAAAAACCCGTGCAGTGCATTTTTGAAGTATCTTTACAATAACGGAATTTGCCGTGCTAACCGCTTGGAGGGTTAATAAAGGACATAAATAACAAACACTTTTCGCTAACAATACAGGAACGTTATTTTCCAGCAAAACTGTCATATTTTGTTCAAATTATTGTAATTTTGCTGTCGTTTGGGGATCTACAAATAGCATTTTGAACTTTTTCTTCCTTGTGTCTTTTTGACAAGGTGAAGTGCTACACTATGGCTTTACATTTTTCTTCATAGAGATATTTAGGCAGCATTTAAAAATTTCAATTCAACTCAAATGTTTCATGTCTATCGCTTTTCTTAAATTTACTTTCGCTGTCGTGATTAATATGCATTATTTCAGGAGATTCTTCAATTGCTTGATCAGTTTCAACTTCCTTCAATTGAGATCAAGATGTCCATTTTTTTATATTCTGCTCTTTTACAATTATAAACCATAATAAGTCGTACAACACAGCAATCAAAACCACAAAATTATTCATGGGGGAAAGTGTAGCATGTTCATAGAAAATATTTTTGAACAAAAGTGGTCGTTTAGGGAACTCGATTAAAACAAGTACCTTGATTGTAAAAAAAACGTTTGCCACTCTTAAAAAAGAGGCATATTTGTGACCAATTCATTTTAGTTCCCAAAAAGACTGTCTAATAGTAGGATACTGTCAAGGTCATTGTTAACGAATAAACAGTTTTCCCAGAATTAACGATTTCGTGTATTTAATATAAAAATATGAATGTCCGCTCTAAAAAATAATTGTGTAAAACGTTTTTCATTATGCATTATGTTTCAGAATACTCTTAAAAATACATCCTGGTCAATTAATCCTTCAAAGTGCTCAATAAGCTTATCCATATATCATGAAACTCATTCTCGTGGAAAAAAAGCAACAGAAAAATATTATTTACAACGTTCCATTAAAGAAAAGGAGACGGAGAAACATACCAGTAAGTTTGAAGGTCAATTAGATGATAATCAAAAGTAGTATTTTAGGGGTTAAAAGAAACGTAATAAAAAAATCTCTCATCGTAGGATTACAGCAAAACAAACAAAATGTTTTTTTATTTGGTTATAGGATCAAAGATAGCTAACGAGCGTTTGAAGTGGAATCTTTTAATTTTCATGATCACCAGATGATATATTAGATTGGTGAAAAGGAAATCATTATTTTTTCATGAAATTCATATCTTTATGTAACATGTTTCGGATTGGCCGATTTGGGTCAAATATGTACCGTTTTGTTGTGTAATTTTTTGCCATTTTAAAGGTAGCTTCAGATTGCCTCTCTTATAGAAGTCTTGGCCTTTATTGGCGAAAAACTCTAGTAATCGATTTTCACAATCTTCTCTTGATCCCAATTTCTTATCTCTCAGGAAGTTTTCCAATGCGAAAAAAGGTGGTAATCGTTTGGTGCCAGGTCTGGACTATATGATGGATGCATTAAAACTTCCATATCAAGCTCCCACAGTTTCTGGCGAGTCACTATAGACGAGTGGGGTGTCACGTTGTCCTGATGAAACACAACTCTTCTGTTGGCCAATTCTGGCCATTTCTTGTCAGTCGCTAGCTTCAAACGGTCCATTTGTTGACAGTAGAGATCTGAATTTAGTGTTTGACCCTTCGGAAGCAACTCTTAATAAATTATTCCTTTCCAGTCCAACCAAATACACAGTAGAATCATCCTGAAAGTTAGGCCTAGTTTGACCACCGTTTGAGCTGCTTTACCGCGCTTTGACCAAGATCGTTTTCGTGCAATATTGTTGTATGTGACCCATTTCTCATCCCCAGTCACCATCTGCTCAAGAAATGGGTTCATTTCATTCCGTTGGGCCAGGGCTTCTCAGATGGAAATTTGATTCATTATGTTTTTGATATTAATTGGTGTGGCACCCAAACATCGATCTTCTTTTTGAATCCAACTTTGCTCAAATGGTTAAAACTGTTTCATGGTTGATCTTTTGCTCTTGGGCGATGCTACGACGACTAACATTTCGGTCAACTTCGATTATTTCTGTGATTTTATTGCCATTTTCGATGACTGGCCTGCCTGTGCGAGGGGCAACTTTAACAACAAAAATGCCTGAACAGAATCGACGAAACCAAAATTGCAAGTAATTAGCTGTTACAGTAGTAGCTCCATAAACACCATTCACAATTTCAGCCACCTGGCTAGCATTTTCGTCTTTATCAAACTGTAAAATGTACCGAATTTTCTCTTTGTTGACTTCCATTTTTAACAACCTGTATCTCACAACAAAATGGACCAAACAAAAAAACAGCAAAATAATTTTTTTAGTTTGAAATAACTCCTTGACAACGAGCATAAATTTGAAATTGTTGGATGGATACTTCACGAGATACGACACTACAGCCTTCTACCGAAAAATAATGGATTTCTTTTTCCCTAATATATAAATTATATCAGTATATAAATGTACATTTTTTATTATGTCAGAAAGTATTTTATTTTACTTCATTTCAAAAAATTATTCTTTTAAACCTTTTATTTTTAATATGCTCGCGCCTCCCAGGGGGGGGGGCGCGCCCCATAGTTTGAGAAACACTGGTATAGATAACAATTTTCATGAACAGAATAAAGTAACTTGCTTTTACATATTTTGAAGAAACAAAATATTTCTTGCAGTTCTTTGTATCCATTTTCAACGTTCCGGATTCCAACTGTATGAACTCTGGCTGCTTAGTAAAATCCTTTATGGTTGTTACACATATCAGGTTAAACAAGAGAAGAAAGCAAATGTTAAAGCGATAATTGAAAAGTACAAGCAAGGAAATGGCGAAGACGAACAATCCTGTTCAAACGAGTGCAAATTCGTACGGGCTGGCTGTCCCTACCATGTGTGACGCCACACAATCTTTTCGTTTCAGCACCGAGGCCTTCTAGTATTTAGGAGGTGTTGGCACAGCCGCCCTCACAATTTCACTTCTAAGACAAGCGAACGGAGTGACACGATGAGCAAATCACTTCGCTAAATTTTATCGAATTTCATCCAAATTTTTAAGACATATGGTTTATAATTTTATAAAATAATACATTAATCGGGGGAAAAATGTGCAATCTATTGTTTTCACATCACAGGTTTTTATATTATCTTAAATTTGAAAAAAAAATAGTTACTGTGATGAAACTGTTGAATGAAGTTTCATAACATATAGAGAAAAGAAGATTGTAGTATTTTTTCATATTGCCCATATTTCTTTCTCAATGCGTTTTTTTTTCATGTTTTAAAATTAGTATGTTTCTAGAGATTTATATTCACTTATTTTTTTTCCTTATGTTTTTTAAAATATCTTTAATTCAATAGCTATTTTTGAAAATTGTCAGACACATACGTCGTAATTATATATAACCTATAGAAATAATTCGTACTGATGGTAATTGTGTATTTTATCTTTCTTTTTGCAGTGAATAAAGGATTGTTGAAGGAGCTATATTTCTTTGGGGGTGTTTAGTACAATCAAATTTTTATTCGTACAATATATTCAAGAAATTTTTTGTATTTTGTGTATTAGTTATTTTTTACCGTTTTCTCTCTATTAATATTACATGTGCAACTTTATAATGAATGATTCTAGTTCCTTTAAATGTGTTGATGGAGAAAAGAACTTTTCATGAGCATCAACATGCAAGACAGATACTCAATACAGGAATAGAGTATCATTTTAAACAGGTGATATTATGTACACAGTGAAAGATTCGCCCATAAAAACGCAATGTAGGACCACGTTAGTTAATATTCTTACACAGTCCCCTGTATTTTTGGTGGTAGAATGGTTTTCGCCAAATGGGGCCTAGAAAAAAAAGCGCGTTTTTCAAAAGGGCGTCTGAGATGAAAACAACTGGGGAAAACGTGGTTTTCAAATCGGCGTCAAGAGACGCAAAACTTGGTTTCGAAACTGGACAACATAGGAAACATCAAATTAAAAATAAGAAATCAAATGTAAATTCTTTCCGAATTTCGACACCCATACTAAGATTCCCGCAATCTTTCATCTATATAAAAATAATACTTCCTAATTCAAAAGAAATTCCACTCGTCGTGTGTTTACGGATAAAAACGTGGTTTTTAAAATGACTTCTACAAGAAAAACAAAAAAAGTCACTTCTAAAATGCAACAGTGAGAAAAAACATCCGATATGCATACTTCAAGCCGATGAATTAACGATCTGTATTTCTCTCAAACAAACACGTTTTCTATATTTCCTATATCTAGTCCAAAATATTTTTAATCTTTCATTCATACACAAACAATCATTTCTTTCTTACCTCCTTCATTCAAAAGAAAAAATGTGAATTCGTCGAACTTCTATAAAGAAAAGTATGGTGTACAAGATGGTTTCAAGAGGAGAACAGAAAATAAACCGTTGCTTCTAAATACAATAGTGAGAAAAAACATCGTCCAAATGGAATTAATTAACGAATCTCCCTTTCTCTCAAACATTCTTTCTACAGCTGTTTCATTAAAAAAATCCACTTTCTTTTACTTTTAGCTTTCTAGAAGAATTTCTTACACAACCGTCGAAGAAGACAGTAGGAAAAATGACAAGTGTCCGAATCCTGAAGAACTAAAAACATCCGGTCCGGTTAGGGTTACCATTCTTTATATTTTGCAGGCTGACATATTGTAAACTTTATCGCCGAAAAATTGGTGCCAAATTCTTTTGGTGAAATATAGAGACCGTGCTAGGATCCAACCTTTAAGAAGGCATAGAAAAATAAAGGCCCATGTTGAGAATATTGGAAAAAAATCAAACAAGGTAGATTATAAAATAATCTACCTTTTTATTCTCATAACAATGTCTTATATGACGATTCCACAAGATTTTTCCCAGCTCTTTTTTAGACTACAATTCTTCACTAAATGCATTACATTTTACGGGTTTATTCATACATACATTATTTCTTTTCTGTGCAACATCCTTGCATGTAACTTCGTTGCCGAGGAAACGGTCTTACCACATTCAGTATTACTGACACATTTGAATTTTTTATTCATACATACATTATTCCCTTCTCCATGCATCAACCTTGTATGTCGACGTAAGTTCTCTGCAGCGAAGAAAATGTCTTATCACATTCAGCACATTTATAGAAATTTACACTTGAAGGAATTTATAGTGACCGGGTAGTCCAGTGGTAAAGTTAACGGACTTATGGCCGGCGGGTCATGAGTTAGAGCTTAGTATCGCTGAAGACCCGTCGGGTTGGGTAACGATGCTCGTTGAATCTATCGAGAGCTCAAACGTCATCCCTTTGATGCGGTGCGGAAGGTAGGAAAGAAGGGTGGGTTCATAATTACGAGGTCCGTCGCCAAAAGCCCTTGAGTAGCTCAACACAGTGCGACGTTAATATTCCTTCATTCACTCAAAGGAATTTATATTAAAAGGAAATACGTTATATATATTTATTCTTTGAAAGAAACTACTAAATCGCATACATGCAATTCTAAAAGAAAATAATTGATAATAAATACACACAGTACAGAAATTCACCTTTATATGTAACAGAAATAAGTTTTAATATCAAATACTTACAAAGAAATAGAATGCCTTCAAATACATTTTAGCAGCGCAAAAGATAAAAGGCAAAGTTACTATTAGTATTGGTTAAACATTATTACTGCTTGTTGGAAATATGTTATTACGGCTTTCAAAAAGTACCTTTTGAATGATAGAAATTTTAAATTACGTAACAAGGTTAATGCAGAGAGAAAAGTTATTAAATTTCACAAAACATAAAAAAAAGACAATCAGAAGAATTTTAGTATGTTAAAATATTTCAGTCTTTTTTTTCTTTGTACTTGTATTGACTTTTCATTTGAACAAATTTCCCAACAGTAATTCGTTTTTCAAATTTAAAGTATTAGGAAGTTGTACGATTACAGAGAAAATTGAGAAAATCAAAAATAGTTCATGGTTTTATATACCTTTACTGCCTAAGGAATCATTGATCAAAATTTAAACTTAAGAAGGGGGGAGATCAATCTGAATTCATCCATGCTCAAAATAGAAGAGGTGATTTTATTTTTTAAGAAAAATGATTCATTAATATTTCGCAAAAGTTATTCGGAACTTGTTACCATGTTTTTATTAGCTCGCTTTCTTGTTTTTCCGGGTGGAATTTTGTAATTGATTTTAAACCAACTTTACGATGAGCTAGAGACTTGAAATTTAGACCATAGCTCAAAAGTGGACGACAATGCATGAAAATGTGAAAAAAGAAGTTTCCCGGGTCCCCGAAGAGGTGAGGCCCGATTTTGACAGGTGCACCGTAACTCTGGAACTTACACGAATTTACACAAAGACCACCTGGCGATAGCATGGTTCGAGTTGCATCTACGTATTCAATTTCGTGGCTCTAGGTTAAAGGGGGCTCCAGGTTACCATGTCTTTTATTAACTCGCTTTCTTGTCTATCTGTCCGGGTAGAATTTTGTAATTGATTTTAAACTAACTTTACGATGAGCTAGAGACTATATATATATATATAGAAATTTGGACCATAGCTCAGAAGTGGACGATCGAGTTGCTTCTACGTATTCGATTTCGTGGCTTTGGGGTCAAAGAGGGGTCTCCAGGTTACTATCATTTTTTATTAATTAGCTTTCAAAAAATTGCTTTATTGACAATAGTGTGTGCACATTTTAACGTTCTGAACACTTATCCAGTCAGTCTGCCAGCTAGGTGAAGAAAGCAGATGCAAATAGAAACGCACAAAAACCTCTCGTTATTGTTTATTATTATTGATTATTTATTGTTTATTGATGTATTGTAACTGTGCTCAATTTGAATGTGAAGGAGTTTGAATTAAGAAATGACGAATCAAAGTTGATTTGAGCTAACCGCAATAGTAATTCTTTGAGTGCAGTTTTATAAGTTGAGTGAAGTTTTGCAACTAACGCAAGATAGTTCATTGTATTTAAGCAAAATGTGAAAAAGAAATAAAACAAATATTTTATTTATTCTAAATATTAATTACCAATTACCAGTTAGTCGTTATTTTAATAAGAAATCATTTCAATAAATGAAATAATTATTAATTACCATGTTTTTATTAACTCGCTTTCCGGGTGGGATTTTGTAATTGATTTTAAACTAACTTCTCGACCAACTAGAGACTTGAAATTTGGACCATAGCTCAGAAGTGGGTAACAATGTATGAAAATTTGAAAAAAGAAGAAAAAAAAAAAAAAAACTAAAAGGAGAAGAGAAAGATGAAGAAAATGAAAAAGACGAAAACAAAAATTTTGCTTTTTAGTCCGTCATAAAACCATGGTACATTAAAAAAGTTTTTAAATAATATACTTGTTTTTAAAATAATGTTGATGTAAAACAGTTATCTTTAAATAATGAAAAAAATTACTTACACTAGCTAAAAAAATGTACTTAAACAACTATAAAACGCGTGAATCCTGACACATTAATACCATTTATTTTTTTCTAATGGAGCTGAGAACTCGTATTTTACCATTGTACAGACCTGGCGCCTTACTCGGGAGCTGATAGCTCTTTTTGGGGGCAGCAACATATAGGTAGATACTAATCACCACAATGTAATTTTGACGCCCAAAGGTAGCCACCTGAACTCTGACCACGCAAATAAAAACGACATCTTTACACGTTAAGGTACCATTTATGGATCATCCAATTCCTTACCAAATTGAAAAAAAGAGCAAATATTTTTTTCAATTGTAAGATAAAGAAATTATTTTTTTATTAATTTCGACCAATTATTTAAACATTTAAGATGTTCTCGATTTTTTTTTAAAAATGTGTGTGTGTGTGTGATTACTTTATAATACACCCAGGAACATTGAAAATAGCGACCCAAAAAGGAAGCTAAACACAATCGCGAAATTTTGCAAATAAGTACAGCGTAATGTGATATGCAAATGATCCAAGTTTTGTGCCAATACGCATGCTCATACACGTCGAGGTGGCGCTACAATCAGGAAGAGGGTGCTATATAAGCCAGCGCAAATTCGAAGATTCGTAAACGTGACGATTACCCGCCGATTGTAGGAAGACTTTGGTAAGCGAAACATGCCAGGTAAACGTGCTAGAAGACATTTCTCACAGTTAAGCGAGTTTGATAGAGGCCTGATCATCGGGATGAAAACTGCAGGCTGGTCGACACGTCGTGTTGCTGGTCAGGTGGATCGTTCGGAGTGTGCCGTTAGAAATTGATGAGAGCAGTGGACACGAGAAGGTACCCACGAGCGGAAAACCGGGTCTAGAGAGACCAGGAAAACCATGAGGAGAGAGGATCGAAGGATCGTGCGGCAAGCACTTGTGGACCCCACAATGACTCGTTTAACGATACGAGCAGACGTAGGCATAGTAATTGATCCACAATTTCCAGACACCTTGCAGAAGCAAATCTTAAATCCGAGCGCCCTTTCAGTGCACTCCCTTTAACATCGGCAACTGCGTCTACAGTGGTGCCAAGCCAGATCAATGTGGAATGTCACAGATTTGCGAAAGGTTCTGTTTAGTGATGAATCCCGGTTTGTTTTGGGGACAGATGATAACCGTGTACGGGTGTGGAGGCGCCCTGGTGAGCGGTACAATTCCCTCCACACTGTTCTACGTCCAACTGCCCACACACCTGGTGTAATGGTCTGGGGGGCCATAGCCTATGATAGCCGGTCCACTTTAATTGTGATGCGTGGAACCTTAATGGGCCAACGTTACGTTAATGATATTCTTCGACCCCATGTAGGATCTTTCCTAAATGGTCTCCCAGGGGCAATTTTCCAGCAAGATAATACTCTTCCGCATACAGCAAGAGTTTCTCAAAACTTCCTACGTCATTTTCATACTCTTCCATGGCGAACCCGCTCTCCCGATTTGTCCCCTGTAGTGCACGTGTGGGATCAGTTAAAACGGCAGATTACATCGTGTCACTCTGTACATGATTTAGAGTTGGCTGTTCAAGATTTGTGGGCCCGTCTGCCTCAGGGCAACATAAGGTGTCTAATCAACTCAATGCCGGACCGTGTGGTGGCAGGTATCGCAGCTGGAGGTGGTCCAGCGCGCTATTGAAGTTTCCCAGTATTTGTGTCGTTGCACACCCTGTATTCGTTTAATTGTCTTGTTTTTTAGATCAAGTGAATCTCTCATCTGTGTCATTATGTGTATTAAATTTCATTTCAATCCGGTGCTTTCTTTTTGGGTCGCTATTTTCAATGTTCCTTAGTGTATTTCATGAAACCCTAAATACTTTAACAATATTCTTTAAGAATTCAGTGTACATTTTTGTCTTTCCTTTGAAACTTTGATTTATACCTATAAAATTATTGCTAATTGAAAGTCTTTAGCATTGTTTTTAACCACGCAGTCGATTAACTACAGTGAAAGATTGTAAATTCCTAACGGATTTTATCAATACTTAAACTGCTAAAATAATTTTTAGGTTTAAAATAAATCATAATAAAGAGTGAATTAAAATATATTTCGCTGTGTCATTTCCTTTTTGTCTTTATTTCGTTTAAAAATTTTACTACTTTCAGTCTTCCTTACATGACGTTGCTACATTTCATGCTTCTGTTGAAGAAAAAATTATTCTGAGATTGATTAATAATGATGGAAGTGTTTATGCATACATTATATATATATATATATATAAAAGAAATATGTATTATTTATCAAAAACAAGAAATAATAGATAAAAGATCATAACAAGAAATAGCGTAATAAAAATATAAAAGATGAACATGAAAAACAAAATTATAGAGAAATAAAAGAACTACAAAAAAGAAGAACCTAGCACCTATATATATATATATATATATATATATATATATATATATATATATAATTTTTATTTTTCATATATGCTTCACAATGTCTGGTTATCTTATAATCTCAATTTTTTTTCGGTTTTGCTTGATGAACGTTCATCTCTCATTAGAGAGAGAGAGAGAGGGAAAAATATATATATGTAAGGTTAATTAAATTAGGTTAAAAATTAAACTCCCTATCTAGCACTTAATTCATCTTTTTCATTTCCTCTTCAAGTATCAAACAAATCACCCATTTATTTCTTCCGAACATATGGCCTAGCCAATAAACATGTCGAATTACAGATCATTAGATATAATAGCCCTATATGTCAGCATTAACTTTCAAGTACAATCATAAAAGTCGCGATAGTTACCTCAACGGTGTTTTAAGTACTAACCCACTTAGTTCTCACGGTGGCGTTCCTTTTTCTCTCTCCTCTTAGCTTCAGAGCTTGTATAGATTTCATCAAATAAAGTTCCGTTTTAAAACTAAGTCTGATTCTGGCTCTAAAAATATGTCAGAATTAAAGCTGACAGGATTTACCTGTTAATGGAGCTCAAAAATTTATTTTAAATCAGTTCTTAAAGTTAAAGAATTTTAAAAAACACATACCAAGTATGCCAGCTATTGAAAGAAGTGCTGTAAATAACGATTATGGGACTCCGTCAAACGACACTTCTCTCTACGCTGAAGTGGTCGGTTTACCTAGAGTGGAAGAAACGTTCTGATGGTGAAGAAGAAAAGAAAAAAAGAACCGCACTCTCTCATGAACATTCAAAAAATGCAAAAATGTATAACAATACCTTGGATTTGATCAACGGCGAATACAATTTTGAAGTACCAACTTCGGAAAAGATTACCAAATTAAAATCAATGTACAACAACAAGTGGATTACCGTTCACTAAAAATTTTTGCCATTAAAGAACAGAGATCAGTGAAATAGTTTTCATTTTACAAACATTGACGTGACTGAGTTTTGCTGAACAAAACTTTTCGGTGAAGAGTAAAAATATGATATTAAACTTTAATAGTATATTTTGTGTTAACTATTATAATGTTTATATCTTAAAAGAGAAAGTTAAGTGTATGTGTTTTATTATACAAAATTTTGAGAAAATTTATTGTACTTCTAATATTTATGAGGTATTGGTATTTTAAAGTTGAAAAATATAAATTTAGTTATTAGAGAAATGACTCTAATTTACTAATACTAATGATTATGATTTTGATGAGAAACAAAAATAACGTCATGTTGCATTCTTTTTTCTCCACTGAATTTTATTGTCTTGTTAATTATTTCATTCAGCAGTAATCTTGTTGCATGTCATTTCATTTTTTTTTTCATTTTGAAATTGTGTGTTTTGATATACCGGGCAAATATCAAGATTCACTTTTTCTCGAAATTTTCCTTACCTAAATGTAAAATTAATTTAATAACTTGAAGCTTATTTTTGGATATTATACAGTGGATAAGGGAGAATACCCTCATTATAATTTTGTATGTTTCTTGAAACATTAAGAGGAAAAACGAGTTTAGTTTGATATGTACACCTCTTATTGTTTCTTATTAGCATCCCTGAACATCTGTGAGTTGATCACGCAGATTTCTCATAGAGATGTGTTCAAAATTAAGTAGTGTGATACAGTTTATATATATGAATGTGTAAAGTAAGAGAAACTCGAGAATTTTGTCTATGAAACGAATACTGTACCCTCTTCTCTGACTCTGCTATCCGGAAAACCACCTTGCAGCTGTTTAAAAAACCGGAAAATCCTAACTGTATCAATCAAGGAATTATTTAAATAACTTTAATTAAAATAAGACGATGCAACAGCGTGTAAAACAAAATTCCATACACGCACAATGCTCAAGTAATACTTATTGTGTGTTTTCTTTTTGTATCCCCCTTTCTACCTCTGTTACCGGAGAAACATCCTGCAACTATTTAGAAAACTTGATTACTCCTATCTGTGACAGTCGAGGAATTATTTAACGGTCTTTAATTAAAATAAGACGACACAACAGCGTGTATCAAAATTCCATACACGCACATTGCACCAAGCATACCTAATGTGTGTTTTTCTTCTTGTACCCCCCTTTCTCAATCTGTTACTAGAACACCACCTTGCAACTATTTAGAAGACGCGATTGTTCTTATCTTGGACAGTCGAGGAATTAGTTAACTGTCTTTAAAATAAGACGAAACAACAGTGCGCGTATAGATTCCATAAACGCACAATGCACCAAACATACTTAATGTGTGTTTTCTTCTAGAACCAACCCTTTCTACCTCTGTTAACAGAACACCACTTTGCAACTATTTAGAAGGTATGATTACTCTTATGTGACAGTCGAGGAATCATTTAACTGTTAATTAAAATAATACGATACAACAGCGTGTATAAAAATTCCATACAAGCACATTGCACCACGCATTACTAATGTGTGTTTGCTTCTCTTACCACCACCCCTTTCTCACACAGTTACCGGAAAACCAAATTGCTACTGTTTAGAAGACGCGATATCTCTTATCTGTGAGAGTCAAGGAATTATTTGAATGTGTTTAATTAAAATAAGAGGGACTCAACATCGTGAATCTAAATTCTCTATACGAACATTGCACCGCGCATATCTAATATAAGTTTTGCTTTCGTACTCCCCTTCTGACTCAGTTACAGGAAAACCACCTTGCAACTGTTTAAAAACACAAAAAACTCTAACTGTCTCAATCAAGGAATTGTTTAAATAACAATTAAAATAATACGACGAAACAGCGTGTATCAAAATTCCATACGCGCACATTGCACCAAGCATACCTAATGTGTGTTTGCTTCTTGTAACCCCCCACCCTTTCTCACTCTGTTACCAGAACACCCCCTTGCAACTATTTAGAAGACGCCATTGTTGTTATCTTGAACAGTAAAGGAATTATTAACTGCATTTAATTAAAAAAAGACGACAAAACAGCGTGTATCAAGATTCCATACACGCACATTGCACCACACATACTTATTGTTTGTTTTCTTTATGTACCACCCTTCCTAAATCTGTTACCAGAACACCACCTTCCAACTATTTAGAAAGCGCGATTACTCTATGTGTGACAATCCAGGAATTATATAAACGTCTTTAATTAAAATAAGACGAAACAACAGCGTGTATCAAGATTCCATACACGCATATTGCATCACACATGCCTAATTTGTGTTTGCTTATTTTAGCCCCCTCCCTTCTCCCTCTGTTACTTGAAACCCAACTTGCAACTATTAAGAAGCGTGATTAATCCTCACAATTCAGGAATTATTCAACTATCTTGAATTTTAAAAAAAAAAAAACAGCGTGTATCAAAATTACATACACGCACATTGCCACACGCATAACTATTTTGTGTTTTCTTCTTGTACCCCCCTTCTCACTTTGTTGACGGAAAACCATCTTGCAACTATTTAGAAGACACGATTACTCTTATCTGTGGCAGTCAAGAAATTATTTAACTGCCTTTAACTAAAATAAGACGACAATACAGCTTGTATAGTGTTTCCATGCATGCACATTCCACTACACATGCCGAATGTGTATTTAATTCTGCTACCCCCTTTCTCATTCTGTTACCGGAAAATCACCTTGCAACAATTTATAAGACGCGATTACTCTATCTGGGAAAGTCAAGGAATTTTTTTATTTAACTGTCTTTAATTAAAATAAGACGACACAACAGTGCGTATCTAGATTCCATACACGCACATTGCACCACACATATATAATATGTGTTTTCTTTCTTGTTGCACCCATTTCTACCTCTGCTAGCAGAACACCACCTTTCAACTATTTAGAAGATGTGGTTACTAATATCTATGACAGTCGACTAATTATTTAACTATCTTTAATTTTAAAATAAACGGAAAAAACAGCGAGTATCAAAATTACATACACGCACATTGCACCACATAACTATTTTGTGTTTTCTTTTTGTACCCCCCCTTTTCTCCTCTGTTGACGGAAAACCATCTTGCAACTATTTAGAAGACGCGATTACTCTTATCTGTGGCAGTCGAGAAATTATTTAACTATCTTTAATTAAAAGACGACGACGACAGCTTGTATAAAGTTTCCATACATGCACATTCCACTACACATGCCGAATGTGTATTTAATTCAGTTAACCCCTTTCTCATTCTGTTACCGGAAAACCACCTTGCAACAATTTATAAGACGCGATTACTCCTATCTGGGAAAGTCAGGAACTATTTAACTGTCTTTATATTTAGAAGACGTGGTTACTCCTATCTGTGACAGACGAGGAATTATTTAACTAGCTTTAATTTTAAAAACGAAAAAAACAGCGTGTATCAAAATTCAAACGCGCACATTGCACCACGTAACTAATGTGTGTTTAATTCTGCTATCCTCTTTCAGATTCTGTTGCCTAAAAAATCACCTTGCAACTATTTAGAAGACAGGATTACTCCTATCATTGACAGTCGAGGGATTATTTAACTATCTTTAATTAAAAAAAGACGACACAACAGCGTGTATCTAGTTTCCATACACACACATTGCACCACACATACCTAATGTGTGTTTTTTCTGTACCCTTTTCTAACTCTGTTACCAGAAACCCTCTAGCATCTATTTAGAACACGCGATTACTCCTATCTGTGATAGTCGAGGGAGAGAGAGAGAGAATATTTTACTATCTTTTAATTAAAATATGACGACACAACAGCGTGTATCCAAAATTACAAACACACGCACATTGCACCACGCATACCTAAGATGTGTGTCTGCTTCTTGTACCCATTTCTCTCTCTACATCTGTTACCATAACACCTACTTACAACTATTTAGAAAGCGCAATTACTCCTATCTGTGACTGTCAAGGAGAGAATTATTTTACAATCTTTAAAATTGTATCAAATATATCATATATTATCGTGTATCAAAATTCCATACACGCACATTTGCACTACATGCCAATGTGTGTTTAATTCTGCTACCCTTTTCCTTGTAACCAGTTAGAAAACGCGAGAAATTATTTAACTCTTTAATTAAAAAAAAGACGACACAACAGTGTGTATGAAGAGATTCCATACACGCACATTGCACTACTCATACCTAATGTGTGTTTTTCTGCTTGTACACCCTTTTCTAACTCTGTTACAGAAACCCTCCTTGCATCTATTTAGAACACGCGATTACTCCTATCTGTGATAGTCGAGGAGAATTATTTTACTATCTTTAATTAAAATAAGACGACACAACAGCGTGTATCCAAAATTCCAAACACGCACATTGCACCACGCATACCTAAAGTGTGTTTGCTTCTTGTATTCACTTTTTCTCTCAGTTTCTGGAAAACCACCTTGCAACTATTTAGAAGACGGGATTAGTCCTATCATTGACTGTCAAGGAATTTTTTATAAACGATCTTTAATTAAAAAGACAACACAACAACGTCTGTATCAAAATTCCATACACGCACATTGCACCACACACATGCCTAATGTGTGTTTTTAATTATCTTTCCCATTCAGATTATGTTGCCTAAAAAATCACCTTGCAACTATTTAGAAGACGGGGTTACTCCTATCATTGACAGTCGAGGAATTATTTAACTATCTTTACTTAAAAAAAACGACACAACAGCGTGTATCTAGTTTCAATACACACACATTGCACCACACATATTTAATGTGTGTTTTTCTGCTGTACCCCCTTTTCTAACTCTGTTACCAGAAACCCTCCTTGCATCTATTTAGAACACGCGATTACTTCTATTTGTGATAGTCGAGGAGAGAAGAGTTAGGGTATTTTACTATCTTTAGTTAAAATAAGACGACACAACAGCGTGTATATCAAAATTCCAAACACGCACATTGCACCACGCATACCTAAGATGTGTGTCTGCTTCTTGTACCACCCATTTCTCTCTCTACATCTGTTACCATAACACCTACTTACAACTATTTAGAAAGCGCAATTACTCTATCTGTGACTGTCAAGGAGAGGGAATTATTTTACTATCTTTAAAATTGTATCAAATATATCATATATTATCGTGTATCAAAATTCCATACACGCACATTGCACTACACATGCCTAATGTGTGTTTTTAATTCTGCTACCCCCTTCTTTGTAAACAGTTAGAAAACGCGAGAAATTATTTAACTCTTTAATTAAAAAACTACGACACAACAGTGTGTATGAAGATTCCATACACGCACATTGCACCACGCATGCCTAATGTGTGTTTTCTGCTTAATACCCCTTTCTAACTCTGTTACGGGAAAAACATTCTGAAACTATTTAGAATTTTTCGTCTCTGTGACAAACCAGGATTTATTTTTTTAACTTTCTTTATTTAAAAAAGACGACATAACAGCGTGTATCAAAATTCAATACACGCACATTGCCCCACACATACATGTGTGTTTTTCTTCTTAAAACACCCTTTTCTACCACTGTCAATATAACACCACCTTACAACTATTTAGAAGACGCAATTACTCCTATCTGCTGACAATCCAGGATCTATTTTTAACTTTCTTTAATTGAAATAAGGCGACACAACAGTGCGTATCTAGATTCCATACACGCACATTGCACCACACATACGCAATGTGTGTTTTTCTTCTTGTTCCACCATTTCTACCTCTGCTAGCAGAACACCCCTTTTAACTTTTTTAGAAGACGGGATTACTCCTATCTGTGACAATCTGGGAATTATTTAACTATCTTTGATTTAAAAAAAAAAAAAAAAAAAAAAAAATAGCGTGTATCAAAATTCCATTCACGCACATTGCACCATGCATTACTAATGCGTGTTTGCTTCTCTTACCACCACCCCCTTTCTCACACAGTTACCGAAAAACCAACTTGCTACTATTTAGATGAAGCGATTTTCTTATCTGTGACAGTCAAGGGTTATTTAATTGTGTTTAATTAAAATAAGACGACTCAACATCGTAAATCAAAATTCTATACACGAGACATTGCACCGCGCATATCTAATATAAGTTTGCTTTTCGTACCCCCTTCTGACTCTGTTATAGTAAAACCACCTTGCAACTGTTTAAAAAACGCGAACAGCGTGTATCAAAATTCAAACGCGCACATTGCACCAAGCATACCAAAGGTGTGTTTGCTTCTTGTACACCCTTTTCTCACTCTGTTACCAGAACACCACTTTGCAACTATTTTGAAGACGTCGTTGTTGTTATCTTGAACAGTCCGAGGAATTATTTAACTGCCTCTAATTAAAATAAGCCGACAAAAGACCGTGTATCAAGATTCCACACACGCACATTGCACCACACATGCCTAATTTTTGTTTGCTTCTTGTAGCCCCCCTTTCTCCCTCTGTTACTTGAAACCCAACTTGCTACTATTTAGAAGACGCGATTATTCTTATCTGTAACAATCAAGGAATTATTTAACTGCTTTTAATTAAAAAAAGACGACTTAACATCGTAAATCAAAATTCTATACACGAACATTGCACCACGCATACCTAATATGAATTTGCTTTTCGCACTCCTTCTGAATTTGTTACCGGAAAACCTACTTGCAACTGTTTAAAAAACATGAAAACTCCTAACTGTATCAAACAGGAAATTATTTAAATAACTTTAATTAAAATAAGACGACGCAACGGCGTGTAACAAAATTTTATACACGCACAAAGCACCAGAAATACTTATTGTGCGTTTTCTTTCTGTACCCCCCTTTCTACCTCTGTTACCGGAGAAACATCCTGTAACTATTTATAAAACGTGATTACTCCTATCTATGACAGACGAGGAATTATTTAAAAGTCTTTAATTGAAATAAGACGACACAACAGCGTGTATCAAAATTCCATACACATTATGCATAAAGCATGCCTAATGTCTGTTTAATTCTGCTTCCCTTTTTTTTCTCTCATTCTTTTGACGGAAAACCACATTGCATCTATTTAGAAAACGCGATTACGCCTATCTGTGACAATCCAGGAATTATTTAACCTTCTTTAATTAAAATAAGACGACACAACAGCTTGTATCAAGATTCCATACACGCACATCGCACCACACACGCCTAATTTGTGTTTGTTTCGTGTACCTTCTCCCTTTCTCACTCTGTTACCGGAAAACCACCTTACTACTATTTAGAAGACGCAATTACTCTTATTTGTGGTAGCCGAGAAAGTATTTAACTGCCTTTAACTAAAATAAGACGACACGACAGCGTGTATAGGTTTCCATACATGCACTTTCTCCACACATGTCAAATGTATTTAATTCTGCTACCACTCTTTCTCATTCTGTTACCGGAAAACCACCTTGCAACAATTTATAAGACGCGATTACTCCTATCTGGGAAAGTCAAGGAATTTTTTTTTTTTTTTATTAAACTGTCTTTAATTAAATAAGACGACACAACAGTGCGTATCTAGATTCCATACACGCACATTACCACACATATATAATATGTGTTTCTTTCTTGTTGCACCCATTTCTACCTCTGCTAGCAGAACACCACCTTTCAACTATTTAGAAGATGTGGTTACTAATATCTATGACAGTCGAGGAATTATTTAACTATCTTTAATTTTAAAAAACGGAAAAAAAACAGCGGTATCAAATTCCATACCCTCACATTGCACCACGCATAACTAATGTGTGTTTGCTTCTCTTACCACCATTACCCCTTTCACACAGTTACCGGAAACCACCTTGCAACTATTTAGAAGACGGGTTACTCTATCATTGACCGTCCAGGAATTATTTAACTATCTTTAATTTAAAAAACGACACGACCGCTTGTATAAAGTTTCCATACATGCACATTCCACTACACACATGCCGAATGTGTATTTAATTCAGTTAACCCCCTTTCTCATTCTGTTAACGGAAAGCCACCTTGCAACAATTTATAAGACGCGATTACTCCTATCTGGGAAAGTCAAGGAATTATTTAAAAGTCTTTTATATTTAGAATGTGGTTACTAATATCTGTGACAGACGAGGAATTATTTAACTATCTTTAATTTAAAAAAACGAAAAAAAAACAGCGTGTATCAAATTCAACACGCACATTGCACCACACGCATAACTAATGTGTGTTTGCTTCTCTTACCAACCCCCTTTCTCACACGGCTACCGGAAAACCAACTTGCTACTATTTAGAAGACGCGATTACTCTTATCTGTGACAATCAGAAAATTATTTAACTGCGTTTAATTAAAATAAGACGACTCAACATCGTAAATCAAAATTCTATACACGAACATTCCACCGCGCGTACTTAATATGAGTTTGCTTTTCGTACCCTCTTCTGACTCTGTTACCTGAAAACCACCTTGCAACTGTTTAAAAAACGCGAAAACTCTAACTGTATCAATCAAGGAATTATTTAACTAACTTTAATTAAAATAAGACGACGCAACGGCGTGTAACAAAATTCCTACACACACAATGCTCCAGCAATACTTATTGTGTGTTTTTTTTTGTACCCCCCTTTCTACCTCTGTTACCGGAGAAACATCCTGCAACTGTTTAGAAAACTTGATTACTCCTATCTGTGACAGACGAGGAATTGTTTAACGGTCTTTAATTAAAATAAGACGACACAACAGCGTGTATCAAATTCCATACACGCACATTGCACCAAGCATAACTTTTTTTCTTGTTTCCCCCTTTCTCAATCTGTTATCAGAACACCACCTTGCAACTATTTAGAAGACGCGATTACTCACTCTTATCTGTGACAATTAAGGAATTATTTAACTGTAATTAATTAAAATAAGACGACTCAACATCGTAAATCAAAATTCTATACACGAACATTGCACCACGCATACCTAATATTAGTTTTCTTTTTGTACCCCCTTCTGACTGTTACAGGAAAACCTACTTGCAACTATTTAAAAAAAACGCGATTACTCTTAACTGTATCAATCAAGGAATTATTTAAAATAACTTTAATTAAAATAGTACGACACAACAACAGTGCAGAATCTAGATTCCATACACGCACGTTGCACCACACATACGTACTATGTGTTTTCTTCTTGTTGCCCCCATTTCTACTTCTGCTAGCAGAACACCACGTTGCAGCTATTTAGGAACAGGGTTATCCTATCTGTAACAGTCGAGGAATTATTTAACTATCTTTAATTTAAAAAACGAAAAAACTGCGTGTATGAAAATTCCATACACGAACATTCCTACACGCATACCTAATGTGTGTTTGCTTCTTGTACCCCTGTTTTCCCTCTATTACCAGAACAACACCTTAGCAACTATTTAGAAGACGCAAATCTCCTATCTGTGACAGTTGAAGAATTATTTAACTGTCTTTAATTACAATAAGACGACACGACATCTTTTATCAGAATTCCATACACTCACACTGAACCACATACTTAATGTGTGTTTTTCTTCTTGTACCACCCATTTCTACATCTGTTACCATAACACAACCCTGCATTTATTTAGAAGACGCGATTACTCCTATCTGTGACAGTCGATGAATTATTTAAATAATTTTTAATTAAATTAAGACGACATAACAGCGTGTATCAAAATTCCATGCACGCACATCGCCCGCATACCTAAAGTGTGTTTGCTTCTTGTACCCACTTTTTCTCTCCAGTTTCAGAAAACCACCTTGCAACTATTTAGAAGACGGGATTACTCCTATCATTGACTGTCAAGGAATTATAAACTATCTTTAATTAAAAAAGACGACACAACAGCGTGTATCTAGTTTCCATACACACACATTGCACCACACATACCTAATGTGTGTTTTCTGTGTACCCCCTTTTCTAACTCTGTTACCAGAAACCCTCCTTGCATCTATTTAGAACACCCGATTACTCCTATCTGTGATAGTCGAGGAGAGAGAAGAGAATTTTATTTTACTATCTTTAATTAAAATAAGACGACACAACAGCGTGTATCAAAATTCCAAACACGCACATTGCGCCACATACCTAAGATGTGTGTCAGCTTCTTGTACCACCCATTTCTCTCTCTACATCTGTTACCATAACACCTACTTACAACTATTAGAAAGCGCAATTACTCCTATCTGTGACTGTCAAGGAGAGAGAGAGAGTATTTTACTATCTTTAATTAAAATAAGACAACACAACAGCGTGTATCAAATTCCATACACGCACATTGCACTACACATGCCTAATGTGTGTTTAATTCTGCTAACCCTTTCCTTGTAACCAGTTAGAAAACGCGAGAAATTATTTAACTCTTTAATTAAAAAGACGACACAACAGTGTGTATGAAGATTCCATACACGCACATTGCACCACGCATACCTAATGTGTGTTTTCTGCTTGCACCCCCTTTCTAACTCTGTTACCAGAAACCCTCCTTGCATCTATTTAGAACACGCGATTACTCCTATCTGTGATAGTCGAGGGAGAGAGAGAGAATTATTTTACTATCTTTAATTAAAATAAGACGACACAACAGCGTGTATCAAAATTCCAAACACGCACAATGCACTACGCATACCTAAAGTGTGTTTGCTTAGCACATCCCACTTTTTCTCTCAGTTTCCGGAAAACCACCTTGCAATTATTTAGAAGACGGGATTACTCCTATCATTGACTGTCAAGGAATTATAAACGATCTTTAATTAAAAAAAAGACAACACAACAACGTGTATCAAAATTCCATACACGCACATTGCACCACATGCCTAATGTGTGTTTAATTATACTTTCCCATTTCAGATTATGTTGCCTAAAAATCACCTTGCAACTATTTAGAAGACGGGGTTACTCCTATCATTGACAGTCGAGGAATTATTTAACTATCTTTACTTAAAAACGACACAACAGCGTGTATCTAGTTTCAATACACACATTGCACCACACATACCTAATGTGTGTTTTCTGCTGTACCCCCTTTCTAACTCTGTTACCAGAAACCTTCCTTGCATCTATTTAGAACACGCGATTACTTCTATCTGTGATAGTCTAGGAGAGAGAGAGAGAGAATTATTTTACTATCTTTAATTAAAATAAGACGACACAACAGCGTGTATCAAATTCCAAACACGCACATTGCACCACGCATACCTAAGATGTGTGTCTGCTTCTTGTACCACCCATTTCTCTCTCTACATCTGTTACCATAACACCTACTTACAACTATTTAGAAAGCGCATTTACTCCTATCTGTGACTGTCAAGGAGAACTATTTTACTATCTTTAATTAAAATAAGACAACACAACAGCGTGTATCAAAATTCCATACACGCACATTTGCACTACACATGCCTAATGTGTGTTTAATTCTGCTACCCCCTTCCTTGTAACCAGTTAGAAAACGCGAGAAATTATTTTAACTCTTTAATTAAAAAAGACGACACAACAGTGTGTATGAAGATTCCATACACGCACATTGCACCACGCATGCCTAATGTGTGTTTTCTGCTTGTACCCCCTTTCTAACTCTGTTACGGGAAAAACATCCTGAAACTATTTAGAATTTTTCCTCTCTGTGACAAACCAGGATTTATTTTTAACTTTCTTTATTTAAAAAAAGACGACATAACAGCGTGTATCAAAATTCCATACACGCATTGCACCCATTACTAATGCGTGTTTGCTTCTCTTACCACCACCCGCTTTCTCACGGTTACAAAGAAAACCAACTTGCTACTATTTAGAAGAAGCGATTTTTCTTATCTGTGACAGTCAAAGGTTATTTAATTGTGTTTAAATTAAAATAAGGCGACTCAACATCGTAAATCAAAATTCTATACACGAACATTGCACCGCGCATATCTAATATAAATTTGCTTTTCGTACCCCCTTTTGACTCTGTTATAGTAAAACCACCTTGCAACTGTTTAAAATACGCGAATAGCGTGTATCAAAATTCCATACGCGCACATTTACCAAGCATACCAAAAGGTGTGTTTTGCTTCTTATACACCCTTTTTCTCGCTCTGTTGCCAGAACACCACTTTGCAAAGTATTGGAAGACGTCGTTGTTGTTATCTTGAACAGTCGAGGAATTGTTTAACTGCCTCTAATTAAAAATAAGACGACAAAAGACCGTGTACCAAGATTCCATACACGCACATTGCACCACACACATGCCTAATTTGTGTTTGCTTCTTGTAGCCACCCTCCTTTCTCCCTCTGTTACTTGAAACCCAACTTGCTACTATTTAGAAGAAGCGATTATTCTTATCTGTAACAATCAAGGAATTATTTAACTGCATTTAATTAAAATAAGACGACTCAACATCGTAAATCAAATTTCTATACACGAACATTGCACAGCGCGTACCTAATATGAATTTGGTTTCGCACTCCCTTCTGAATTTGTTACCGGAAAACCTACTTGCAACTGTTTAAAAAACACGAAAACTCCTAACTGTATCAATCAGGAAATTTTATTTGAATATTTTTAATTAAAATAAGACGACGCAACAGCGTGTAACAAAATTTTATACATGCACAAAGCACCAGAAATACTTATTGTGTGTTTTCTGTACCCCCTTTCTACCTCTGTTACCGGAGAAACATCCTGTAACTATTTATAAAACGTGATTACTCCTATCTGTGACAGTCGAGGAATTATTTAAAGGTCTTTAATTGAAATAAGACGACACGACAGCGTGTATCAAAATTCCATACACGCATTATGCATAAGCATGCCTAATGTCTGTTTAATTCTGCTTCCCTTTTTCTCATTCTGTTGACGGAAAACCACATTGCATCTATTTAGAAAACGCGATTACGCCTATCTGTGACAATCCAGGAATTATTTAACCTTCTTTAATTAAATAAGACGACACAACAGCTTGTATCAAGATTCCATACACGCACATCGCACCACACACGCCTAATTTGTGTTTGTTTCGTGTACCTTCTTCTCTTTCTCACTCTGTTACCGGAAAACCACCTTACTACTATTTAGAAGACGCGATTACTCTTATTTGTGGCAGTCGAGAAATTATTTAACTGCCTTTAACTGAAATAAGACGACACGACAGCGTGTATAGAGTTTCCATACATGCACTTTCCTCCACACATGTCAAATGTCTATTTAATTCTGCTACCCTCTTTCTCATTCTGTTCCCGGAAACCCACCTTGCAACAATTTATAAGACGCGATTAGTCCTATCTGGGAAAGTCAAGGAATTTTTTTTTTTTTTTTTTTTTTTTATTAAACTGTCTTTAATTAAAATAAGACGACACAACAGTGCGTATCTAGATTCCATACACGCACATTGCCACACATACTTAATGTGTGTTTTCTTCTTGTTCCACCCATTTCTACCTCTGCTAGCAGAACATCATCTTGCAACTATTTAGAAGACGGGGTTATTCCTATCTGTGACAGTCGAGGAATTATTTAACTATCTTTAATTTATAAAAAACGAAAAAAACAGCATGTATGAAAATTCCATACACGAACATTGCACCACGCATGACTAATGTGTGTATTCTGCTTGTACCCCCCTTTCTACCTCTGTTACCGGAGAAACATCCTGCAACTATTTAGAAAACGTGATTACTCCTATGTGTGACAGTCGAGGAATTTTTAACGCTCTTTAAATAAAATAAGACGATAGAACAGTGTGTATCAGAATTCCATACACGCACATTGCACCACGCATACCTAATGTGTGTTTTCTTTTTGTACCCCTCTTTTCACTCTGTTACCAGAACACCACCTTGCAACTATTTAGAAGACGCGAATCTCCTATCTGTGACAGTTGAAGAATTATGTAAATGTCTTTAATTAAAATAAGACGACACGACAGCGTGTATTGAGTTTCCTTACATGTACATTCCACTACACATACCTGATAAATTTTTTGTTTCGTGTACCACCCCTTTCTCCCTCTGTTACTTAAAAACCCACTTGCAACTATTTAGAAAAAGCGATTACTCCTATCTGTGACAGTCAGGAATTATTTAACAATCTTTAATTAAAAAACGTAAAAACAGCGTGTATCAAAATTCCATAGACGCACATTGCACCACGCATAACTAATGTGTGTTTGCTTCTCTTACCCTCCACCCCTCCTTTTTTACACAGTTACCGGAAAACCACCTTTCTACTATTTAGAAGACGCGATTACTTTTATCTGTGACAATCAAGAAATTATTTAACTGTGTTTAATTAAAATAAGACGACTCAACATCGTAAATCAAAATTCTATACACGAACATTGCACCACGCATACCTAATATGAGTTTGCTTTTGTACCCCCTTCTGACTCTGTTACAGGAAAACCACCTTGCAACTATTTAGAAAACGCGATTACTCCTAACTGTATCAACCAAGAAATGATTTAAATAACTTTAATTAAAATAAGACGACACAACAGCGTGTATCAAGATTCCATACACGAACATTTGCACCACATATACTTATTGTGTGTTTTCTTCTTGTACCAACCCCTTTTTCCTTTGGTTACTTGAAGCCCAACTTGCAACTATTTAGAAAGCGGGATTACTCCTATCTGTGACAATTCAGGAAATATATTTAACTATCTTTTGAATTAAAACAAGATGACACAACAGCATGTTTGAAGATTCCATACATGCACATTGCACCACGCATGCCTAATTTGTGTTTGCTTCTTGTACCCCCCTATCTCACAATGTTACCGGAAAATCACCTTGCTACTATTTAGAAGACGCGATTACTCTAATGTGTGGCAGTCGAGAAATTATTTAACTGCTTTTAATTAAAATAAGACGACAAAAACGTGTATCAAAATTCCATACACGCACATTGCACCACATATACGTAATGTTTTTCTTCTTGTACCACCCATTTCTACCTCTATTACCAGAACACCACCTTGCAACTATTTAGAAGACGCGATTACTCCTATGTGTGACAGTCGAGGAATTTTTTAACTATCTTTAACTAAATTAAAACGACACAATTGTATCAAATTCCATACACGCACATTGCACCACGCATACCTTATGTGTGTTTGGTTCATGTACCCCCTTTCTAATTTTGTTACCGGAAATGCTACTATTTAGAGAATACGTGATTACTCTTATCTGTTACAGTCGAGGAATTAACTGTCTTTAAAATCTTTATTCCATACACGCAATTTGCACCACACATAACTAACATGTGTTTGCTTCCTATACCCCCTTTCTACACCAGAACACCACCTTGCAACTATTTAGAAGACGCGATTACTCTTATATGTGGCAGTTGAGAAGTTTTACCTTTAATTTAAAATAAGAAGTTAAAACAGCGTGTATCAAGATTCATACACGCACATTGCACCACACATACTTATTATGTGTTTTTCTTCTTGTACCACCCCCCTTTTACCTCTGTTACCAGAACACCACCCTTGCAACTATTTAGAAAGCACGATTACTATTTTGACAATCCAGGAATTTTTTTTTATTTAACTGTCTTTAATTAAAATAAGAGTACACAACAGCATGAATGAAGATTCCATACACGCACATTGCACCACGCATACCTACTTCTTGTATTTCTCACTCTCTTATCGGAAAACAACATTCTACTATTTAGATGACTATTTACTATTACTATTAATTATTACTATTTTTGAGGGTGGTAAATTTAAATCGGAAAAACCCTTATTTGTGAAATAAATAAAACAACACAAACGGTTGCATCGAGATTCCATACACGCGCATTACACCACACATGCCTAATGTTTGTTTCTTTCTTTTTACCACATCTTCTGTTATCGGAAATCTACTTTGCAACTATTTATAAATGTTTGAGATGTCTGCTATGTATGAGAGTCGATGAATTATTTAACTGTCTGTAATTCAATAACCCTATGTAAGTGTTATATGAACAAAAAGTGTTCGAAATTAGTTATTAAATTCAATCTATATGAATGACATTTGTTTGCGGGGGATGCGGGTCTAATGTTATTTGGAAAATGCCTAATTTTCAAAAAAGTAAGACAACACAACAGCGTGTATCGAGATTCTATACTTGTGCATTGTGCCAGACGTACCTGATGAGTTTGTTTCTTGAGCCAACCCTTTTCTGTTTTTCTATTATCCGAAAACTACTTTAAAGTTATTGATATAATTAATCTATTATATTTTGTGAAAGTCGAAGATTTATGCTATTATTGTAATTGTCACTAAGCTACGCAATTTTTTTTATTTATTTGGAAATTTCCTACACATTGTTCATTATTACTTAAATCCTTAGATACTCGAATTTAATAATAAAAAAAAAATAAATTAAATTAAACCCTCCTCCATCTTTTTTTTTTCTCATTTTTAGATATTTTAAGAACCTCAATATGTTTAATTATTATATCTCATTAACACGAAAGTTTTGTTTGACGTTTGAGACCTCTCAAATCTACAATAACGAAGGATTTCAAAATGCACTTATCTGTCATCCTTGAGAAGCTTTTTGGTGGTAATTTCTTACTCCCTTTCGGTTTTAACACACGGAACAATGGCCAGTTTCGGCACAAAGAATTTTCAGAACATTGAAATTTCTATGAATTTCAACGAGATTCCTTTGCAGTCTACAAAACTAGAGAAAAATATGATATTGTTTAATAATGTTGAAAAAAATTCTTTAAAAGTATTAATGCCTAATTTAGAGTTATCAGGGATTGTTAAATTAAATTTAAATTTGCAAAAATTAATTAATAAATCTAAATTGCTAAAGTTTATATGAATTTATCAAAAAAGGAATGTCTGAGTCTCTTTTAAAGTTCTATTTTCACTGATGTGCTTATAGGCTTACATAAAAAAAGCATCTTTCTCCCTCTTATATATTATAACGAATCAATATTCTTGTTTAGGTAGCAAATAAATCCTTCTATTACGAGAAAAAAAGAGATAATATTTTAAAATTAGATCCTAGAACATGCGACAGGCTTTTGAAAAGTCATTATACTAAAGATGCATGTCTTTTAGGTTTTCTTAAGTTGATATACTTGTGTGTGTATGTATGCATAAACATCAATTGTGGGAAACTGAAGATAAAACAACAGGAAGTGATGGCACGAAAAGAATACAGTTAGCGGCATTGCCTATCGCCATAGTGGAAATAACTAGCAACAAAACTGCCAAGATATCAACTGATATACTAACTTACGAAGGGGCCTATGATTGTATTGAGAAAGGTAAGTTTTTCAACTGTCGTTTTGCAAACCCCTACACGCATTCCACGAAAGTTTGGGAAGAAAAGAATGAGATACATTCGAGTGTTTCAAATGCAGGAAGATTTGCATACTTTATCGAACGTGTTCAAAACTTCCCCCAATTACTAGAATTACCCACAAACTAACCGTAAGTGAATGCATTCATTAAAACTTTCAACGACCTAATAGCACTGACACTTATGAAGTGTTGTCAAGAAAGAATTTGATATGATTGCGAATATAGGGCCCGTTGAGAATATGAGACTGAATAAGCAAGAAGCCTATAACAGCTGGTGTTGTCCCTTTTTTGTTCCTTTTTTCCCTTCCCTTTCTTTTGTTGTTTGATAATTATAAATTATTATCCAATATACTCTTTTTTGCCATTGCATTTTTGAGGATAACCAACTCCAATCCAAAGAAATTATTTTTCTTAGAAACTAGGACAAAAAATTATGTAGCACTACTAATGTCACGCATGTGGTGAAACATACCTAAAAAGGCAATTCATTCAAGAGTTCTCAATATAGCTACTCTACCGATAGGGCAAGAGTCATAAGCAGAAAAATTCTAGTTTTGTTCAGTTAAAATAGAGCCCTCGGTATAAAATCTAAATAGAACATTACGTAATTAGTAACATTTTTACCAACTAAACATGACCGCATGTTCATTAGCTATTTGGGCCTTCCTTCAAATCTATGACGAATTTTTTTATTCAAAATTTATCATAAAACTCAAATACAAGCTAAAGTAAAATGTTCACTCAATCAAATAGCTCCGATTTCAATTATGAATAACAACAAATAACTCAAGAGTAATAGAATAATTGGGCCTGGAGCATCAATCTTTAGAAAAAAATCATTGTTTGGATTCTCAACTTTAAAAAGTTAGAATTCACTTCTTTCTGGTATAATATTCTCATGACATAGAATCGAGAAAAGAGTTAATAATTAGTTATTTCTCTCGTCGAAAATAAATATATTATAAAATATTTTTAGTTGTTCAAATCATTTATCTTTATTTTCTCATCGTTCATCATTTTAGGCATTTTGCCTTAATTTTAGTAAGAATAGCTTAAAAAGTGCTCAAAATTCAAACTTAGAAATAAGAATTCTCCATACTTATAGAAATAGAAATCGAGAACTACAATTAAATATTTTCTCAAAGATAATTATAAGTGCATTGGGTACTTACGTATTATCGAAACCTATCGGTGACATTATACGAAGCAAAGCACCTTTTTGTTTATTCATCATGTACGACGACACATAAAAATCGGGGTTGCCAACTTTTAGAGTTATTAATAGTTTTAGCAATTGTTGGGATAATACGTATTTAAGTATGGCGCGAACATTGTAAAGATATATATATATATGATATTGTAATTTGATTTTCCCTCATTCACAGCAGAAGAGACTTGCCAGTAAAGTTAGTGGAATTAAACATTATAAAAAGCATTTTTGTGCAACTTTAATGTGTGTACATATAAATTATTTGCGCAACATAACGTGTTACGGGTATTAATTATAACATTGTACAAAAACAGAAATAAGACAAAAGATTAGTTATGAAACAGTTGTTATGAAAAAATTTATTAAAATATTATGAATATTTTATGCAGAAATACTTCACAAATTAATGAAGTTGAATGAATTATTCAAGCAAATGAATATTCTAAATCATCTATTTCTTAACGTAATATAAAAATTAAGTTCTTCTATTCAAGATTTTTAAAAAGAAATTTCGACGATTTTCTTAATGCTTTAGAACTAACATAATATAGAAAAGTTGAGAAAAGCACCCACAAAAGTACACTTGCATAGATAAAATAAAGACCACCCTAAAATCTCATCGAACAAAATTCCCTTTTTCAATAAAGATAATAAAAGCATCGTTTTATCGTGTATCGTTATAAAAGCTGTAAGTTTCTTGAAAAGTCTGAATTCTTAAACTTTGGAATCGCAGAAATTTATCAGAGCGCATACTTTACGGTGAATGATTCGCCCGCTCCTCACAGTCAACTATCAGGAGCTTATATTTACTTGAGTAATTAAACTTTAATAACAACATTCGGATGAAAATGATTTCCATTTTAGTTCTTATTATTAAATTATCTGCGTTTGTGTTTGTGAATCCCACTACGATATAACATCTCAGCAACATAATTTTTTATTTAGCAAAGAAAATCTAATGAAACTGAACTTAACAGAATATTAGAAACATGTACATATCTATTTTTTAACAAAACAAAAATATTGCAAATATAAACTGTGGAAATAAAATAATATAAACAGTAATAATTCAATGCTTCTAAATTGCTTTATTTATACACATTATTGTTTTCGAATGCAGGAAAGCTCAATTAAAATTGATAAAGAAATTGGTAAGGAATTGCAAACGTTTTTATCTAAGAGTTTAAGTGAATTTATTTAATTTTAGTAAAATAAGTTATGCATAGAGTATATATATTTTCGGCACTTTGATTTTAAAAAGCAACGAATTTAAAATATGTAATTTGTAAACAGTCTCACAATATGACATAAACTAAATATATGTTTTAAATACTTTATACTTATGGCTTTAAGAAAATCAAATTACTTACAAATTTTTATTAAATGAAAATATCTTGAAATGAGATTTGTTACTTAAAAAATATTTTCAAAATGATAACCTTTAAAAATCTCGCTTCAGCAAACAGGACGACAAGATGGCGGTGATTGATAACTCGATTCTTAATCTGTTGCTGAATTAGTACTGTTATTAGCCTTTGTAAAAAGGTGTTATTGTTTACAACAGTATTACTTTACATGGACTTTCATTGTGAGATAATAATGAACTTTTTTATGGAGTTCTGTGTTTTAAGTTTCATTGTTGTACAGTTTCTGGTTTTAAATTTCAGTTGAAGAAATCATTTTCCCATTTAACTAATTAAAAACGACTTTACTAACTTATATAAAACTTGGAAAAAAAAGTTAAAGAAAATACATTGCACTGAAAATTTATTATTGTAAATTAAAAATTATCAATAAATTTATTCAGTCCTTAAAAAAACTAAAAATTTGGTTCAGATTTCAATTTTTTTTTAGATTTATTTCATATTTGTAGATTTATGTGTATATTTTTACTATAAATTACCACTTTTACTTGATTATAAAATATCTTTATCATCAAGAATCATTTAAGATTACATTAATTCATTAAAATGCATAATATCCTAGTGAATACAAGTGTTTATAGGATGCACTTTTTCTGTTTAATTTTACAAAACTTTCAGAGATAAGATTTATTTATTTCTAAAGTCTATGGATTAAACTAAATAGTTTGCTGAAATGAAAAGAGCATCTCCCGAAACACTTACAAAGTACGAATTAGATTCTAGATTAATAATTTTCCGACAGAGTTTTTAATTTACACACAAACTTTTTAACTTACCAACTCGTAATTTTCACATTTACTTTATAAAAGTTTCTTACCAAAATAATGATATTCTTGTTATATTTGTTTTAGACCCAAATCGAATAGGGGCTCCATACTAAGTTAATGAAGATGAACGACGTAAAAAATGTAAAGCACATTTGTGGACGTAAATAAAACACCCGAATTAATATCTTATGATCCAGGCTTTTAAATTATCTCATGGAAAGATTTAGGAACACAATTAAAATGCACGAATTGATTAGAGGAATTCTTTTTATTAATTTTTTACAGAAGATACTATTGCTTTTATTTAATGGTGTAAGAAGCTTCAAAACTTTCACTACCCAATTATTCTAATTGTTCCATTCTATTGGAAAACCAAAATGTGACTGAGAAAAAATGTTAAGAATGTTTAAAAATATCTAAAACAGCAGTTTTGATACAAATACGAACTACTAAATATTTCTACGTTGCCTCAAATTATTTGATACCTTAGGGGAGACAACTCATCATGTGTATGTAATAAAACAATTGTGTGATAATTATGTAATTCACTCAATGATCCCAAATTTCTTAATGTCTTCCTTCCAAGAATCAAACCAGGGAAAAACTAATAGCTACAATGCTATAATAAAATCACTATGCTCACTTTGTCTCGCATGGCGTGTAACCACTGTGAACTGCTATACAAGCCTCAAAAGAGCTGCTGTTTATGAAGGTTTCCGTAAGCATTTGTGGCAATTTGCCCATTTTGTCAAAAGCGGGAGTTTTAATTTCTGGAGGATCCTTGGAGGAGCTACGCCGAGAAATGACTTTTCCTAGATCATCCCTAAGGCATGCGACAGAATTGGGATCTCGAGAGTCAATCCATACTGCGAATATCCGCTTCTTCAAGGAATTCATCAACAATATGAGTTCTGTGTGGCCCCACGCTTTATCATCCATATCAATGTAGTTCGGGCTCATAGCACCCAGAAAAACCTCACATAGGTTTCCAAGATCTCATTCCTATAGCTTTGTGAGTTGTAAAAACGTAAATATAAAACGTACATTAGTGTACGACTGCCCATTATGCCACCACACACAGGGATTTCATTGCGACCAAATCTGTCAATTTTTGTTACGTAGGAAAGATGAAAGTGAACTCCATATCTCTCTAGGCGAACACTCGACGAGAATCACTTTGTCTGCTACATATCGACCTATCACTAAAAGAACACCCCCATTCTTATGGTGTCCACGATTGATGTTTTCACTTCCATAATATTCGGTCCTTTCTGATGAAGACATTCAAAGGCACTCAACAGACTGGACTTCGGGCGTAATGATCAGTCTCTTCAAGACAGCTGTAGACCGTGTTTACCAGGAAATTCTTCTTCCAGACTCAGCAGCAAGATCACGAACAATCTGAGTAGCCATTGTCAGCCTATGACGTCGTGCGCTTAATGCCAAGTAGTCATCCCGTGATGTTGATGTACTGTGGAGACCTTTGTGAACCTTCCTGGTGAGAGTGCCACTTGTTTTGAATTAACACCACTTTCGGGACACTTGTAAACATTGAGCAATCTCCGCTTGAGACTGGCCAACTCCAATTCGGCTAATAGCTCTCCATCTCAAGGAATCATTACATGATGAAGAGAAGTTATTCTCACTGTAAACAAATTAACCTTTGTTTTAATGCAATATTCTTAAAACTGGGGGCAAAATTCCCATATGCTTGAATGGCCTAAATCCAATACTTCTGCAAAAACTAACACTAAACAATATCTTATTCTAAAATGAAGGTTGATATTGTGTATCACCCGTTCTTCAAAATATATAAAATACACATTCTATAATTTTTATTTGAGTCATTTTAAAATTATGACGAAAACATGTTTATGACCTTAATTCTTGTCATGAGTACATAATAATATACGAAAGATTAAATTGGACAACTCTAATTTTCAGAAATACATAGGTTCTTAGAATATTGTTAAATAAAAAATTAAATTAAATATAACTGCTAAAAAAAGATAAATGCATACAGTCAATGATAAACTTTTATTACCAGGATTATTTTATGCTGCATGTTTGAGGTTTTGATTGATATATGTATTACTTTATTAACGCCGTACTCAGAAATAATCCAAAAGCCATTTTCAGTAAACAGTATTCATTTCAAACCACAGTCAAGAGATGACGATGAAACCTGAGCTTTCATACCAGTTTTCAAAGTTCCACATTGTGCCAATTGAGGGTATTTAATCGTTTTCATAATGTCTTTTATTAAATCCCACTCTCTTGGCTTCTAAATTTCGACTATCTTCGAGCCATTTCAAGCAATTATATGACTCGATAGATCTAGACATTTAATATATCCGTGGCAGTTTAATCCTTATCTTAAGGTCCAATACGAGAAATTTGAAATTAAAAGAATCGTGTGGAGTAGGTGAAAGCCTCTTAAAGCCATCACCATTTCATATAGGGGCAAGCACATTTACAAGACAGCAGTGAATATAATAACGTTTCGCGAACTTCAAAAAGGCATGTTGCTCACCACTACTCAATATTCTATGATAAATTGCTTTTGTCTAAATTAAAGTAAAAATCCCCAAATGTGTTATTTATAAAAAAAAAAACATTTAGTGTAGAAAAACATATAATGAATAGAAGAGGCCAATGGAGGAATTTCATGTCATATTTTGATTTTACTTTACTTTGAAAAAGAAAATCAAAATGAGGCATGAAGTTATATTGCCAAACTAAATGCATTTACAATGAGGTATTTTATTTATCAAATGCATTTAATACTTCTGGATTTGAGAAGATTTGTGATTATTCTTGGTTTTCTTTCTGACGCGGTAAACTTTCTAGGGCACTTGATCCCCGACATTTACTGACGAGTATATAAGACGAGCAGTAGCTATAATTGAATCAGAAAGTTTAGCTTAACTTTACCTTAACTCTTATTGAGTTTCACTTTACAGAAATAGCATTTTTGCGTTTGGAAAATATTGGTAATTTCTTTTGCTTCAATAATGATGTATAGTACGTAGAAGAAGCGAGTGAAAATGGAGAAACTGTGCTATGTGAAGCTGAAATAACAAAAATAATTACGCAGAAAAAAAAAAGTCAAGTGGGATTTTAAGGATTCCAAACAGTAAAAAAGAAGGAAAATTAAAGCCATGGAAGAAACTTCTTTGCTTAGAAAAATTCCTTTCTTAAGAAGTGAAGAAGATTGAAATATTACATATTTTGCAAATAGCATTGTTCAAAGTAGTAAATGCATAATAATTGCAGAGAAATCCTCTTCTCTTTTTTCCTAATTATTAAAAAAGGGAATCTTGAAATTTACACAACGGCCCTGGGTGGGCCAAGGCCATCTTAAGAACTATTCTGACCTCCGCTTAGCGACCGCTCACCAATTAATTACTTTTTAAATTTTAAATCTTCCTCCACATAGTAAACCCATCTCAATTTGGTCCTACCCCTAGCTCTAGTTTTAATAGGTTTCTAATTGAAAATTCTGAATGTCAAGGATAAGGGGTCCATAAAGGCAGATGTGATCCTCAAACCTCAAAGACCAATCTCGATGTATTTAATGTGACATCTGCTTTCTCAAAAAGCTTGTATAATTCAAAATTATGTCGTTGTCTCTGCAATTCATTCTCATTCACAGCACCAAATACATATCTAAGAACTTTTCGCTCTAAGATGACTAGCTGTCTTGTCTGTAAATTGCTCAGTTTCAGTAGAAAACCGCCAATTTAGCGGGATATTGCCAAAACGGCATTGATTATTTGAGTTCATTTTTTAAAGAAATTTTTACCATAAAAAATTAGAGATATTTCGCCAATCTGGTAATTATTTACAGATGTTTTGGAAAGATATTTTATAAAAATATGTTCTATGATATTTTCTCAACATAGTTAACTAGTCTATATCTAGAACTGAAGGAAATTTTTTCTATTTAAACTCTGAAGGACATTAAAGGCGAGCAAGATGTAATATTGAGTCAGACAAAATGTTTATATATAAGCTTCTATTCTCAAGCCTTCTCTTTTATAATATTTCTGACAGTCAGATGTACTGCAAATATTTTTCTTACCTAAACTTTTTAACCACCGCAACATTTACTTTTAGGCCATTTTTTCAATTTCTACTATTAGTTCTCAATCTCCCTATATATTGTTTAAATTTTCAATCGTTAATAAAATACATTTTAAAGCACTCAATTGATCTGAAATTTTATATACACGATCATTTGGATCACTATACAGTAATTTAATTGCAATTAATAAGTATTAAGTGATTAAAACTAATTATTTAAAGAATTACAAATACAGCGACGTTGGTATCATTCTTGGCGACTCGTGTGAAAACTTTAAAAGGGTTTTTCTTACATTTGAAAGTGCTCATTTGAGCTGAAAGTTTCTATACACGATTGTTTTGGGTGACAATACAATAATTTAATTATAATTTATTAAAATTAATTGACCGAAACTAATTATTCAGAGAATTGCACACACAGACATGCGTTGGCTTCAATTTCAAAATTTTAAAAGAAATTTTCCCCTCACGTTTTAAAGCATTCAGTTGAACTGAAATTTTATATACATTATTATTTTCGATGACAATACGATACTTTAATGATAATTAATAAAAATTAATTGCCACTTAATATTGTGATTCTATCATATGAATATAAATATTTATATTAATTGTAATTATTTATAATAAAAAGTAACTGAAATAAAATTTTTCTTTGTTGATCTAAGTAGGAATTGACTTAATTTTTTTTATATTATTTGTTTACTTGATCCAAAAATTACTTATACATGCGTCTCTTAAACGAGCTTATAGTTATAGAATTGATAAAGAATTCAGCTAAGACACCGCGTGTTCCTCTATACTCAGCAAGGAACTGGTTTCTCACCTTGCTTAGCATGTGTACTTAAAGTTGAAAACCAACAATAGACAATTAAATTCTAAAGGAATTTACTGATCTTGTTATACTTTTAAAAAAATATTTGACCTACATGTCAGATAATAATTTTATAATCTTCGAACAATATGGTTTCACTAACAACTATCCTTTAACAAAGAATTCATCTTAAAATGGAAAGTTTGCCTCTTCATATGACGGAACACTAAAAAGGGACTCTCAAAAATAAGATGCCTCTACACTTCGATCCTACGTCAACACGCACTACTCACCCTTTTGTTCCTTCTGGAGTCCCGCAGCAAAAACTAACATAAAAATTATACATTACACAAGGCACAAGCGTCCAATACCATTATTAGCTCTGAGCCTGAATATACATCCTGATAAACCTCTACACTTCACATACTCAATAGACATTTGTAACAATAACTAAATGTGTGGATTTCACACATAACCAAAGAAATTTTCACCAGCAATTTCAAATTTTTATATTCGTATTCGAGATTGTCGATTGCATAGCAATCCGCGAAATACAACTGCAGAATGAGTCTCAGAATTTAGCTGCAGTTTTATGTTATTAGGGATTCAAACGGCAGGAAGTTTAACTTATCTTAATTTTTTTACGGTGTGCTTTTAATCGTACAGAATGCTTATTTTAACTCATGGTGTAGTATGAACAATAGTTTTACTCGTTTCTGGATACTCCCGTTGTCTTGTATTTGAAATTAAGTTACTTTACTTCAAATGACTGTTTTTATTCACTGCAAACATACTTTGTATTTAGGAAGAAATTGCTGTCAGAATTAGGATCAATGAAAATTACAAAGAAAACCATAGAAATGAAGGAATATTCTGCAAGTGGTAATGGCTTGGAAAGTACAAAAGCTGCGAAACAGTAATTTAAAGAAGGTGACATTATATAGCTATGGAATGTAACTCTAGGGGAAAACATTTCCCCAATTTAAGGAAAGTCCTGAATTTCTACAGTCCTGAAATGAATAAAAGACTTTTTTTTATTCAGAACTCATCTTAATTCAAAACATAGAGCCTTTTATTAAGAAAGTATGGCCTCTTGTGGAAATTCAAGGCAATGGTCTTTTGGATAATACACCCAACTTTGAATCATATTTCTTTTCAAAAACAGGCGTTTCTTTTACTTCTTTTATAATTATGAAAATCGTAATTTTATTTCCATTCCCGTTTCAGAATAGTACTGCCCGGAATTAATAGCCCTTGGGTAGAAGCATGTTATTTATTTTAAGAACTTATTTTAAGAATTATTAAGAACAATGTTATTTATTTTGTTTACATTATAGTCAAATTAGTTCAATTACATATAAAATATTCTCAGATGTATAGACATAAATAAAAAGCATCAAGTATATAAAATCTATAATGAAACATATTCTGTGACTGAAATGAAAGAAATATTTGACTGTGCAATTTTGTAAGAAACTTGCCAAATCAGAGTGATATTGCCAAGTTGGCAATGTTTGAGGCTTTTAAATTTTGCAACCAAAATTGGCAACATCTCGCCAAATCGGCAATGTTTAAGGCATCTATTTTTTATTTGGTAACATTTCGTCAAATTGGCAATTATTTTGAGAAAATTTATTTTCAGAAGGATTGCAATTATTTGTAGATATTATCATACGCTATGAAGTTTTTAGATTCTGATGGGCATTTTATACTTACATCAAATAAATATATAAGACGAAAAATAGATCACAAGGAATCAAACGATTTGAATATTTACTTTAACCTGATATTTAGTATCAATGGTAGCATAAACCTTAGCTTTTGTTACTTGTGTATGTAAGTAAATCTGTGTTATATTTCAAGAAACCAGTTATAGCTTACATTCATTCCAAGCGAATCCGGACACGACATTAATCTCGATAAAAAGATTCTGCTCAATCCAATAATTGATTGATTGGAAATGGTTACATTTAAATGAGTTGTTGAGAAAAGTTTAGGTACCTTATTTTTGAAGATACAATTTAATTTATCATATCCATATCAGAAAAAAATTGCTGATTCATATTTCTTTAACAGGAACAATAATCGTTCATATTTTCCTCAGAAGAAATAATTATGTTGTAGAGAGACTATTTAAATTTATGTTCAGAATGGAGATATTGTTTACTATCAAGAGAAAATGTAATTTTTTTGCCTCAAACCTATCTAATTTCGTACTAATTTCATACTAATTTCCTCTATTTTTGATATTATCAAAAATATGGGAATTTATTTCTGATTGGAGTTTTCTTTAATCGTTTTAATATCCAATTTAAGTCTATCTCCATTTCGACCCTCTACGTATCGTTAGGAGGAGAACAATTTCAACGAAAAAAATCAGAGATTTTGTAAGCTTCGTACACAAATCGTGCCTTAATTAAAACATCCGAATACACCGAAAGTGATACAGGATGTCCAGGCTTAAGGTATCCAAAAGTTATGACTTATTATTATGGAACTATGAATCAGAATCTAATAAACTGTTCATCGATGGATTAGAAACCCCTCCGAGATTTTATGGGTCTACCCCAGTGTTTCTCAAAGTGTGGGGCACGCCCCCTGAGGGGCGCGAGCATATCGAAAATTTAAAGATTTTTTTAAAAAAAATAACCGGAAAGAGAAGTAAAACAAAATGCTTTCTTCCATAGTAAAAAAATACACACAACAGCACTGACATAATTTATGTTTATTATCTGGCTTTTTTCCGTCATCACAAATAGCTATCTTTGATCCCAAAACCAAATTAAAAGAAAAAAACATTTTGTTTTATTTGCTGTATTTTCTCAATGAGAGATTTTTTTTTTTACGTTTTAACATAAAATATTACTCGTTAAAAGAAAAAACGAAACCCAGACCCTGAGAAAAATTCTAAGAAGATAAACAATTCATCACTGTAATTATTATTGAAATACTGTACATTAGTTGTAAAAAAAGAAAAGGAAGACACATGATTCACTTTTCAGCCAGGCTGCATAGTACGTTTTTTAATCATTTGATTGACCTTCAATCTTTTGGTATGGTTATTCAATATTATTTCCGTCCCATCTTTTATGCGTTTGCCTTTCGCTTAGGGGAATTGTAAATAATAGAGTTTTACGATATTTGTAAAAGAATCGATTGATTTAACATTTCTGTAATATTAGTGAAAAGTGTCTGATTTGAGTCCTTTATTATGGTTTTGTACTTTTGAATCATTTTAGTTCAGTTTTATTGGATTTTTTCTCAAATCATCAAATAATTGAATAGTCCTTGAAAGGAAGTAAGTATACTTTCTATAAATTAAAATATTCTCTAGAATTCCGATTTGTATCGTATGCAGTAAAAATAATTATAAACAAATGAGTGGGGTGACTGAGTCCCCCCGCACTACCATTAGCGCTAGTATCGAGTACGCGCCTGCTCCCGGGTTAAAACATTTTGAAGTCTCCTCGCTTTAAATGTTAAAAAGTAACACAATTATTCTTCATAGGAATTTTATATTCTTTTCATTATTTAACATTAATTCTAAATGCTAATTCTGTGAGGTTTAAAATTACAGTTCTTTTAAACAGGTATTTACAATTATAGCATTTATCTAAAAAAAAATCATTTTACATTTTTGTATACAATGTCGTGCACGCAGTTTTACTCTCCTTATAGTTCAGCTATTATATCAAGAATAATGTTTTATTTTTTCAAAAAATGAACTTGTGCGAAGAGTCGGTGTTTCAGCCAGTATACGTTTAATGTATCTCAGTACTGAAGAAGGTATTTTATAAATAATTTCTTATTACTAAATTTGGCCGTGGTAGCCGAGTGGTATAGGTATCGGATCGTGGCTTGCCTTGTAACGAGTTCGAGCCCAGTACCACTAGGGCAGCGATGCACGTTAAATTTGTCGAGAGCTGAAACGTCCTCCCGTTGGTGTGGTGTGGTAGTTAGGAGAGAGGGGTGCCAGCTCAGGTGTCGTCCATGTCACTTGACCATAGTTCAAAATTACGTGGTCCGTCGTCAAAAGCCCTCGTGCAGCTGAACAGTGCGACGTTAATATTCAATCAATCAATCAATCTTATTACTAAATTAAGGACTAGTTTAATAATTATTAGGGACTTCCACGGGCCTGTCTTGAAGAGGAAAGTTTTTCAAAGGAAGGTTTATTATCAGAAATTGACACTTAAAGAGTAATTTTTCTATATTTAGCTGAGATCTATATTTTGTCTTCAAAGCATCCACCGCAGAAAATCCGGTTTAACAAAGGTAGGATGTTGAAAATGTTAATAGTATACGAAGTGCTTTTGTTTTCAGTACAGATAACTCCTCATCCACTTCTACCCAAAATTCTAAGAAGGATTTATTACAAAATTGCCTTTTAATTTTTCACTGGATGTGAAATCTATGAAGATTTCTTCTTCGGAAGTTGAGAGCTTGAGAGAAGAGTATCTTGAAATAGATCCCTAATGCACTCGTAACTTGCTACCAAGCTGTCCTCATCCAGAAAATACTTTTTAAAATTCTTTGCCAACATAGCTAAATGATTTTACATGTTTTAAAAACAACTTTCACATGTTGTTCTACAGATTTGTAAGTTTTAACACATATCGAGCTGGGGCTTTTTTCCCATCATTTACTTCAGTAGTGGTAAATCCAAAATTTAGGTATGTTTGAGAATATCACCTTGATTTAATTTTCGGAACCATGCTCGTTCGTCTGTGTACTTCTTGATTCTTTATTATCATTGAATGTTTGCTTACGACTTAAAAATGTATGTATGATTTTGTTTTAATCTACTGCCATAAATACTTAATTACCGTGAATTACAATTAACGTGTAAATTAAAAAATGTACATTCAAGCTAGGTTCGGCAGCTATATGAGTATCGAGTCGACCAAAACTGACTGGAATTGTATGAGGAATTTTTACATTTTTTGCGCAGACGTCCGATAGGTTGCCCACACTCACGCAAACGAACCCTATAATGCCAGATGCGATGGATATGATAGAGAGCAACATTGACTAGACTATTTTTCTAATGACATTTGTACTTTGAGAAATGAATGCTGAAGGAAATAAATCTTTAATTAAATATATCATTTTGCGATCTGTTCCAATTTAAAAATTAGAGAATGAAAAATAACATAATAATAAGTAAGTAATATATATATTAAGTAATTTTTTCTTAAAATATATATACATTACTTAAAAGTTACATATACACAAAATTTAATATACTTATCGTATTAATTTGTACGGTTTATAATTAAGATCGTATTGTAACTTTAGCGTCTCTCTCTCAAAGTGCATTTTTATTGCAGTAAATACATTATTGTTGTACAGGGGGGCGACAAAAATTATGATTGAAAATTGGGTCACCAGTACTGAAAGTTTGAGAAACACTGGTCTACCCCGATCTGCCGTACGTGTGCGCATTGTTCAGCCCTCGCAGACGCTAAACTTGTTACACTGACTTCATTAGTAAAGAAGTGGACGCCACAGCAAAAGGTGCAGATTAAAATGGATAAAAAAAATTGGAAAGACATATAAAAGTAACCGTGTGAAATTTGATTTTGTAAAACAAGCGTTGTACATAGAGTAGTCATCATATTTTTGTCACTTTAATTTTAAAAAACAATAAATCAAAAAATGTAATTGTTTTGAAAAATCTCACTATATGTTAAAAATTAACTATTTTTTACTACACATTCCTATGATTTTAAATTAAGCTACTTACAAATTTGGATCAAATGAAAGTTTCCTGAAATAGGCTTAACAGTTTTTTACACAAGATCTTAAAAAGATATCTTTCAAAATAATTTATGCAATGATTACGGCAAGATAGCGGCGATGAATGACTCAATTCCTAATCTTTGTAGAACTAATACTGTTGTTGATCTTTGTTGAAAGGTATCATTGTTTGTAAGAATACTATTTTACTTGGAATTTCATTGTGAGGTAATAATGAACTTCATGTATCGATCTTTGTGTTTAAACTCCATTCTTGAAAAATTTCAGTTCTTCGTTACTTTATTAATTGAAAACGACTTTATAAAAAATAATTTTATGTTACATTTAAAGGAGTTAAATAAAATACATCGCACACTAAATTTAATCATTAAGCCCCAATAAAATTATTTTTCAAATTAAAAACTTTCAACAAAAATACCCATTGCTTAAAAATATAAAAAAAAATTGTACATATTTCAATATATTTTTTTTCCACTTTATCACATAGATGTAGGTTTTATGTGCATATTTTTTGACTGGTAATAATAATTTTTTTATTGATGCTGTGGGTTAATACACCCCTTTATCACTAAAAGATTTTTAAAATTACATTAATTCAACAAAATACATAACATTTAATGACAACGATGATACCTAGTTGTACGTAAGATGCAATTTTTCTTTCAAGTTAACAAAATTCAAGACTTCAAAATTTTGATTTTCTAGGCGCCATTTCCAACTACCGTATATGACACGATAGATCTGCGGTAGTTCTGTCTCTGACTTAAGGAATGATTCAAGGCATTTAAATTAGAAGGAATGATTTGGAATGGGTGGAAACTTTCTTCAAATAGAACAGTTGCGAGTGCGTACAATATAATATTCTTTACTAGAGCTTAAATTATTGTGTGTTATCTACTGCTATGCAAAATTTGGTTCTTTGGACTTGATATAAAATTTTTAAACTCTGGCGTACAATCTATTTTTTATTTAAGTGAACTAAAATTGCTCTAAAATGTTGTTTAAAAAACATTTCATGAAGGAAAGCTTTTTGGCTGAATTAAATCTCATATTTTTTTTTTGATTTTGTCTACAGGTGGAAAATTTGCGTAGTACAATACAATACAGTACAGTACAGTACCTTATGTTTAGCCATAATAGTAGAGAAAGTATATTCAAAAGGGAATTACTGAAGAATGCAGCTGTAAGTTAATGTATAGCGTGAAATTGCAAAGCCTTCAATCAAAAGCAATGTTCCTTGATATTAGTCACTTGTTTTGGTGCATCTTTAATTTTTTAGGTTAACTTAATACGAATTAAAACTCATTTTTCTGATGTTATGAGTTGAATATCAACCTATTATAAAAGTAAGATGAAAAAAGAAATTTTTTTTTATCAAGAATCGAGTTATGATTGTTCAGATCCTCATGCATTAGAAGATAAACGAAAATCTGCAGAAGTACTTTATTACAAAAAAAAGTAAAGCTCTCTTGAAATGAAAATTTTTTACAGCAGCAGATTGAAAATCAAGTTGATTAAAACGTTTGATATAAAACATGCAAATGTACATAAAGTGTGTGTAAGTGTCATTTAACGTAATATATATTTACATTGTTTTTATTCCTCCAAAAACCGACATTTTAAAAGTATTTATGATTTGCTTCATTTGCGGTTAAAGTGTAACTTTTTTTATTAGAGCTTCTTTGATTTAAAGAATTCATCCGTCATTTCATTCATCATTCATCCATTCCAGTTCAATATAAATTTTGCCCTATCAGTTTGTGACGGGTCTATCCGCATTCTATTAAATACTAATCCTCTTGGGAAATATTGGGTCTATAAAAATTACGATATTATAAATCTTCCCCCGAAGAAGATGTGAGTATGCAAATTAAGACTTGTATATAAATATTAAACTTTCGGATCAGAAGGAGAGAAAGACGAGACAGCTAACGGCTTGCAGTAATTGATTATATGTGAAGTGAGGCGTGGATACTTCGTAGCTGATTATTGTAATTTAAAGTTGATGATTTGTCAATTAGGAATCAAATTAGCTTAGGTCGCTAAGAATTAGAAGATATTGCCTAGGCGTCAGTGATCTGATTATTTAAAGTCTTCTCGTATCTCGTCTACTTTGTTATTGCTTTCCATATTTGATATTTGAGGGCATCTCTTAACTTGGTTAATAGAAATTGCTGTTGTTGTTTATAACTGAGGATAAATTATTATAATATGGCTAGTCTTCCTTTAGACTCTTCCACACTACTGGACGTCACGTTATTCTTTTTAAAATTACTTTCCATTATTAAACTATTATTTGTAAATTTGCAACCAATTAACTGCTTTTTAATATAATAATAAATCATTTTCTGTTATTTGTATTACTCCTTTTAAAGCTTTTTTCATTTAAGTCTCTTTGTACAATTTTTCATTCAGAAAATTTCCAGGTTAAAGCTTAATATACTTCTGGTGATACAAACTGCAACCAACAAAGGAAGATTCCAATATACGCAAAATGCTTACATCTTGATAAGAAGTATAAATGATTATCATTGTAGTGTACATGTACATTTTGAAGTTCAAATTAAGAGATTTTTTTTAGATTTGGTCGATTATCTCTAGAACTACTGAATGGATTTTAAGAAAATTTGGTATACACTTAGAGTTGATATAACACAAAAAAATAGCTATTTAAGACTTATAATACATACGCATTGTCGTACATAACACTCATCGGAGTTGGAAGACATGACAGAACAGAACCAAAAATGGGTTAATAGGTATTTTATGAGTTCTTGGGGCAGTTGGACCCACTCATTAATCAAAGCTATTTTCAAGCCTTGGATGGTTCTCGGAGGGATGTTTCTAATTGCAATTGCAATCCATCCACCGAATATTCTCACTTTCGAAAACTCGTCAACCAGAAGCTCGATGTGGCCTTGCCATCCATTAAAATGAAATCAGAGCCTACTGACCTTTGACAAAGCAAACATAAGGCTCCAATATGTCATCCCTATTCTTCACCTTTCAAAGATATGGAGATGTGTGTGGTCATATAACGCGATGCTTGCAACGACAATTAAGATACCGCTGTCGTAATGGTCAATTTCTCGGACATTGAAGGGCAGGTAGTGGTTCCCTAGCTCTCCATATGAGAAAACGGTGAGAATATCTGATTAGGCTGAACCGAGACTCATAAGGGAAGAGAACGGTCACTCATCGATCCATGCTCCACTCCTATGATCTATGCACCATTTTAAGCGGACCCTCCTATTCGCAGAATTGAGCAGAACGCAAACTACAGGTCTTCTTGCAAAAGGCCTTCTCTCATGAAGTCTTCTGCAAATAGTCACCCTTGAAACAACTCGCGTTTACAAGTCCCCAGATAACTGAGAGGCTATAGCATCCCTGTTACGCCTTTCTCTATAATGGACAAATTGCGATCTTCACTGGCCATCGGGGGTCTTGGATGACATTGCCCATGCTTTTTCTCGACGGATTCGGTATCCTGAAATCATAAATTCAATGAATTGGACATGGCGCTTAGCTTTAAATTGAATTCTCCATAAATCTGGATTTGAGATTTGAGACTGGTATATTTTTAGATACGAAATCAACTCGAGGTGTCGGGGTGACAGATCAACCAAGTAAAAGAATTGCTCTAACCTCGTCCCACTGCCGAACGTAAAGCTAGGTATGCCATGCGAGTAAAATAAGAATGGATTGTGTACTACAACATCAAAATCCCTAGCAAAAAAAATACGATGTGTTCCACAACATTCCAATTGGCATCATTTAAAAAAGTGAAAAACTGCAGCAAGATGTTTATTGCTGTGATTACATTTGATTGAGCACAAGTATCTGTATCTGCAATGATGCATTGAATTTCTGACAAAGGTAAATAAATTACACGCCATTGCCTTTTTAGATGAATTGTAAGATGGTTCGAAACATTGTATGACTTGTGCATTATGCATCACCGTACCGTATAGATTCTTCACCTTGAAATGCCATTGGTGTTTACTCCCGCATTGCTAATGAATTTAACAGACACTACTACGTCTCTGAAGTTTGGAAAGTTATTGTCCCTTATTTCAAAGTGTCATTTAAGATCAGATTCTGATAGAATAATTTGAAATCATGTATGACACGTTATTGATGAAATTGTTTAATTTCTTCAAGCCTTGAAAAAAACATTTCTTGCCCTTGAAGCAACAGCAAGAAGAAAAGGCTTGGTTATAAATGAAGATAAAACAAAAAACATGTTTTTTTCAGGAAATCAGAGCCCTATCTTGAAATAAGATGCTATAAATTTGAAACAAAAAAGAGTTTAACTTAACTTGGGCTCAATTATTACTAATGATAACAAAATATCTCCTGAAATAAAAAAAATTGACTATATTTGGGTAATAGGGCTGCCTACCAGCTTAGAATTTTTTTTAATACAGATTCCTTCCAAGAAAGACAAAGAAAGACGCTCGTACGGCAGTCTATTGTTTCAATCATTTCCCTCTAGTTTTTATAGGTGTCCAATAAATTTGGTTTTAATGTCTTTTGTTCTTTAGGGTGTTGCACTTTGAACAACATTAATGTAATAAAAAAATTGAGATCGTTTTATTTTGTCATCATACAATTGTTTTTTATAAAAGATGCATGCATTTAATACTTATCTTTGTATACCAAAATAAGTTTGAAGACAGATCATAAATTAATGTTGAAGTACTAGCAGATCATTTGTATTTTATAAGAAGTGTATTTTGAAAAAAGAAGAGAGAGAAATGTTTCTTTTTTAACTAATTAATGTGATTAAATCATATATATATATTCTACATCCCATATAAATTTCTTTCGGCGTTTGTATGCAAGTGATAATAATGAAAAAAATAATACTTAGAAATTCGAATTGATTACCGAAACTAGTAATAATTTTGATTATAGCTATACCATAACGCCTACAGTGTTATTTTATTCACAATACAGTAATTATATTCTATTTAATTACTTTTGACTAAGGATTAAATCTTTGCTTGTATTAGTTCATTTCTAAGTGATTTAAAAAATTTTAAAAGCAAAACATGTTTGGGGGTTCTTTTTCTTCCTTCCCTGAGGTTCTTATATTTGAGGCTTACAAAACTAGCTGTTCTTGTAGATAATGAATTTAGTACCTTTATTATGTGTGCATGCAAGTGTATTTAATTTCTAGAATCACTTGATTACTTTTCATAAAGTATTGTTTCTTCATTCAAGGGGTTTTTAAATTGGTGCTTCATATACCCATCGTATTCAGTGATCCTTTGGATTTTCTTGCGGATAGAGTTGCTTACTTGACTATAATACAGTACTTTTTTTAAGTTACTTTATTTAGTTAGTTTTCTGTATAATTGAATCCATACATATATAACAGTTTAAAAAACTTTACTCTCTCTCTCTAATAGATTTTTTAAAAACAATTTTATATTCAGAGAATCCAATCATCGTTCATTGTACCTCAAACACGGAGGTGGATAAAATATAAATGAGATATTTTAGAAGAGTTAGATGGTTTTTATGTATTTCTACCTTAGCAATAATAATAAGTTACATAGAGTTTAAATGAGGGTGTGTGTTAAACTCAGGCCCACAACGAGCATTTTCGTGGCCCGGTCAATATATTGGTTCATAGTAATATACAATAAAATATCAAAATTTTATCCGAAATGGGGAAGACAGTAGCAGAGAAGAGATGTCAAGTGCCAGGAAGTAAATATTAAATTTTTATTGTTCTTTTATGTATGTTTATTATATTGTATTATTCAAAATAAACCTATACGTTTTTATGAATTTTGATTTTCTTTGAGGCCCACCTTATGTTCAACCTTATTTATTTCGCCCAAGTCAGCCTTTGACTTCGACACCCTTGGTTTAAATGATCATTTGGCATATTTTTTACATTACATATGTTCCTTTATTGAGTCACTAGTACGTTGAATCAATGCAAAGCACTTACTGCAATTGCTCAATAAAGGGTTAATAAGTTTTTAACGAATAAATACCTGGAATCTATAGATGTTTGGCTCAGAATAAGTGCCCATTTCTGTAAGGATACTTTTTCGCGAGATATGAAACATACAAATGTAGTGAGATGTTTAATTTAAACCGTGAAAAAAGAAGTTTATAATTCGGTTCACAGCACTCAACTGAGCGCCAGTCTATCAGCAGTCAAAATTCATCCAGCTTACTCCTGGTGACTGACGGATAAAAGTTAACGACAAAAAAATTAAATTAAACGATAGAAGTGCACAATCAATTACTTTCAATAATTTGTAATTTAGCAGGATTACCGCTAGCTGGTTGTCTCTATTTTTGAACGCAAGCCAAAAGGTGCGAGAACAAAAAATTTATCAAAACATTGAATCGCTCCCAAATAAAAGATGTATTTTTGACTCAAAATTTAACTTGTGAAAGGAAATTTGGGTGAATTATTTCGCCCCTGAAACAAAACAATCCAAGTGACAAGAAGTAAAACTGTTAAATTAAAAACAAAGATTTAAATATCTGCCGGAAAGGCTTTCGCTATTGTTTTTTAGAAAGATTCCCAGGATCCTGCGTATGTGTGATTTTTCTCTACATGACCAAATCACAATTAATGTAGCATACTACGAGTTAGAACTGAATCCGCTAGCAGAGAAAGAAGGTACTAAATTATTCAAAAACATGGAAGTTTAAAACGACTTTATTTCCTTTCTTTTCAGAACATGAAAATAATTATATGATTAAAGCGATATAATTAATCGAATCCTAACCAACAAGATAAGATTTGATTAACTCTCATGGAAGTTGTGACTCCGGTATCCCAATGGTATCAGACATTTATTTGCTCGGAAATAGCAGAAATACTCTTTGAAAAACAAAAAACTGTCGACTTTTTGTGAAAACTCTCTTAGACTATTTAGAATCCTTGCACACAATAAAATTTATTCCCTCCTTAGGTGTACTATATACTGGGACATCAAATTTTATTCTTGCTTTTGACTTCTTTTGTATTCATGTTACATGGAAGCATTTAAGCCTGATACAGTCATTCAAAAAAGAACTGTATTTAAGCGTGTGTTATACAGAATAGTCCTGAATTCATGGTACAAACTTTAAGGCTAGATACAGTAGATACAGGACATTTTGTTTGTGTGTGTGTGTGTGTGTGACACTGTGAGGCGCAAAGAGGGGGAATAAAAGAAATGAAGTTATTGATTGGTTGTGTCGCTGGTAGGGGACAGAAGATGTCTAACCACCGTTCGATAAGATGCATCTCAGAAGGGAAAAGTGCCATTCGCAATTCTGCTGACGTCTACGATGGGAGACTTAACGTCTGCCAAAAATGCAGACGTGCATTACATGTACGACCGTGCAAATGATAACGGCATAGCTGCGCTACGAAAGTATCTCGTGCAGTTTCATGATCAACGAATGCTTGATCACAGAATTTTTCAACAGTTACATCGTCAGCTTCGTGAAACACTTTCGTTCCCTGTCACCAAACATGATCCTGGTTGACGAAGATCTGTATGCTGTCCAAACCTGGACGAAAGCATCTTGAACGTTGTGGCTGATAGACCCGAGTCAAGAACAAGGGCTGTTGCTCATCACGTAAATATGAGTCATCAGACCTGATGACTAATGAGAAAATGAGAGTACCTCTTCCATTTTCAGTGACTACAAGCTTTAAATCCGCAGACTATCTTCTCCGACTGCCAGTGGGTGGTACAGGAATCTTTGCTGCAGTAGAACTTCATAGCTCATGTGCTGGAAAGTTATTGTAAACATTACATTTGTAAACGGCGCCTTCAATAAATACTTTGTCTTTTTTTCGTCTCTTCCTTTTTGTGTTTGTGCCTCACCGCATCACTCTGGCGCCCATACATTCCTATGCAATAAATGGTTGTTACAATGTCTTGTACCTACTCTTTAAGTTTGTACTATGAATGCGGGACCAGCCTGTAATTGCTCTTAATCAAATTCTCAGATCGCGCAGGCGACAATTTTGGGCTCAAAGTGTCCTTTAAAGCGAAAATTGCTCCCGGCATTTTTCAAAAATATATTAAACATTTTCCTTTTGATAATAAATGACGAAGAATCAAAATTTGACGCATTCACATCCAATGGGTGAATCACTACGGATAAAATACTTTGAAAAGAACCGAGTTTGTGAATATTGATTATTTTCTTTTAAAATTGATTACAATAATGGATAGAGTATTTTTCCGTATTTGTTATTTAGTTTCAGCTAAGAACACTAGGGTTGTATAGAAATATAAAGCAATTAACGTTATTATTTGGTATAAGGAAATATTTTCTCCAAATCTTACTTGCCTTTTATCATGATCCTAAGTTACAAGCGAATTCTGTTTTTAAAGTGTCTGGACGGTAGAAAAATTCCTTATTGGCCTTCAAAATTAAATCTAATCATACATACATGAAAAACACTTTTTTGCTTAAAACAATTTTTTGATTTCATTTATTTTTATAAGTAACTATTGCACTTTTTAAATAAATTGTTGTGTCAAATATTTCGGAATTGTTTCAAGTAAAAAGTCAAAAATTTAAGTTTCTTAAAGGAAATTGAAGCAATCACATGACATGATACATGAACTGATAGCTTAGTTTTCTAAGTTTTGATTTTAAATATACAATCCTTTGTTTTCGTAATATACAAATCATTCAGTTTCGTAACAAATTATGTTTCCTTTTTGCATGTATATATATTGGGGGATCTAGAGATTCTCTCACTCCCAGATATTTTAAAATAGACAGTTAAAAATACAAATTTTAGCTAGCGTGAGAAATACTGAACATACATTGTGTTAAAGATGAGAAAACCCTTAAACTAATGAAAAATACGCGTGAGAACAAAATATCACATTATTAAATCAAAGTAGATGAAATATTATTTTAAAAAATGTTTAATAATACTTCATCAGTATTTAATGTAATTATGTTAATGATATTCCGTAAACGTAAAAATACGCAAATTTCGTATAAAATATTTTCAGAAATGTATCTAAAATTGGGGAATGATAAATCAAGAGTATGTCAGATTGGCTTATGTACTGTATTGAAAAAGGAATTAAATACCTATTTCCCAAATTAACTATATGTAGAATCTAAAAAAAGTAATCTAAAAAATGTTCGGCTTTATCATAAAACACACTACTTTAATATAATTGGAATTGAAATAAAGTTATAAAGGGTTTTAAAAATTATTTATTTTTATACTCACCAAACGGAAAAGAGCAGATGTATGTTAAAACAGCCTCGAAACGCTACAAAATTTTCCAATTTTTTCAGGATAAAACTTTCTTAGCGAACAAAATGGCGATGAATAATCTCTCATTCGAGTAATCCATTATGGAAAATCTTTGTTGATCTGAGTAATACCCATTGTTATAAAATGCGCTGCTGCTTCACCGTTGCTTTACAATGTTCTAATTGCATGTTTGTTATCTTCTCTTTGTTTAAATGTTATTACTATGACTTAGCTTTTCGTGGCATTGAAATCATATCATCAAAAGAGAACGCTTTCTTAGCACTATAAATTAAAAAATAAACTGCATTAAGACACCCACAAAGATTATCATTTTCTTACATTAATCAATGACAACTCTTCCAGCGCTAATTAGAAGTTCACATGCATATAATTTGCTACAAACCATTTGTATTTTAAAAAATCAATTTTCAAATAACAAAAAGCGTGCGACGAAATTTTTTTCAGCTATAAAATTTGTAGGCTTATTTTATGTTATGTAAGTTACACTATAACTTAACTCAGTGGAACAACAGCCAATGAGAGCCAAAGCCTATTGTTCCCAAATCAGTATACGTGACCTTGGACCCTTAGGTGCATGAACAGATATTCCAGTCAAGTGGTGTCTGAAGCGAAACTCCCAGTGCTAAGTTCCCACGCAAGCTTGGTACTAATTTTTCGAGCCACTGAAGGGATGAAAGGCTGATTCAACCTTGACCAGCCCAGGATTTCAACCTCGGACCTGGAGTGTGGAAGCGTGATGCATTAACCCATCAGCCACCGGGCTTCAGATTATATTATGCGGGGATATACAGTGTTATCAGAAGGGAATGACCCGATTACAAAATTTAGATCCAAGATGAATAAACAGAAAAGGATCATTAATATGTCATTGCCAAGATAAAATATGAAATTGTAGTTTGTAACATTGTTTTTGTCAAATAGGTGGCAGCAATGTTGTAATTGTGAACAGAAGTGGAAATGGCGTCGCAGCGAGGGCAGGCATTTTGTGTCCTCTCGTTTGCAAAGAGTCTGTCAGTAGTCACGGTTCCGCGTGAATTTCGGAGAAAAACCATAGAAATGCACGGACATCTAAGAGTATAAGAAGATGGTATAAACAGTTCCAGGAAACTGGATGTCTGTGTAAAGGCAAAAGTCCAGGGTGACTAGGTTCGTAATGATATTATACAGGTGACCAAAGAAAGTCACATTGAACATTTGAGAAAACAAATTTTACTTTACGTCAAGAAACGTTACATACAAAAAATATTTCATATTTTATCTTTACAATGGCATCTTACTTATCATTTTCTGTTTATTCATCTGGGAATGATTAAATTTTATAGTCGGGTCATTCATTTCTGATAACCCTGTATATAGTGTATCAAACGAAGTCAAAGAGACAGACATTCTAGAAGTGAAAAAAAAATTTATATCGAATATTATGTTTTTATACAGATGTTCTCAAGCTCCTCTTTTAACTTCCCCTTATATTTCAACCATCTCATACTAAAAGTTAATCGTTTACAGTAATTAAGAAAGTAGTTAAGAAAATTATAATGAAATAAGATCAATTAGATAAGATATTAAAGTATCACACTTCAAGAACCAACTGAAATAATTTTCTCTCTTATTTTCCTTGAAACGAAACAGGAGATGCAATTATTTTTTTCTTGGCACATATTTTTGAGCAATAGTTTCAATGGTTCGAATCACATCTTTTTTCATCAGTAATATCATGGATAACTCCACTACTGATAATAAAGTGCCCAAATATATGAATAGAATATTTTAAAATTCAAATAATTTTTGAGTATACTATTTAAAAATCGTCAAGCATGCTATATCAAAAAACAAATAAACGTTTAGAAATATACTATTGCAAATAAAAAAGGATTTATTTTTATTTTTATTGTGTCAAAACAAATCAATCACACAAAAATAATGTATCAAAAGAAAATCAATCAATGAATCAATAAAAAGTGATATTTCATTACATGTTACTCGATACACACACACACACGAAGGATTTTTATATTCCATCTCATCAATTTATATTGTTCTGAATTTAAAATTTAAAATACGCAACTAAAAATTTTCACTTCAAATAAGTCATTTCTGTGAAATTCCGTGTGCCATTTGAATTAGCATTAATATGGACTCGCTTTACTGTGAAGGGTGTCAATTAACTTTTAAAGACATCAACGATGTGAAAAGTCATGTTTGCTCGAAAATGACAAACACCGAGTTAAAAAAAAAGTTGGAAGTTGTGGACTCCACATGCCTGCGAAAGAAATAGAACATTCGAAATTGAAGGAACAAATTCCTCATCTGCAGTTATTCAAATCGAGATTTGAATCAACGAATACATTGATTGAGGATGGTGTACGCAGAAACTTATACAACAATTATTTTCAATTGCCAGTAGAAAATATCAGGCAACTTGATTTTAATAATACATATTTTGAAAACCACTTTCAGAATTTTGAATTCAAAGGGCGCGCTTGGCAGTGTAGTAAATCACCCTCTGGAGAAGGCGTAAGTGATTGCCGACGATCTTCAAAAGCAGTTCGGACCCAACACTGAAGCTGAAAACGAACGTTTTACAGCTCATACACAAAGGAAAATTAAAAGACTTCTGGACACTCCTACAAGACTAGACCTGGAAAAAAATGCCACGGGAAGAGCAGGAATATATTGTTACGAATTTTATGTAAATGATGTAAATAATTTTTATTTGGGTGTTTAATGCATTTATATTACTCTGTTATATTTATGTCATATTAAAATTGTACTATTCACACGTTATAATGGCGATTCAATGAGAACTTGGGGAAATCTTGGCGTTAAAGCCAAGTTAACGTCATTTTTGACGCCTAAGTCGGCCGCCAGTTTGGCGACTTTGGCAACCATTTTGACGTCATTGCGGACAATGTTGGCGAGTTTGGGACCCTCTGGATTCTTCTAGAAAGTAGTGGATCTCGCCACTAAGTTCACTCTTAATGACACGTGCGGATTTTTCTGGAATGTTCCGTCGGATTTATAAATAGGAGTGACAGCCGCAACCAGTCAGTCTTGATTAAACCAGCGAGTAGTAAGGACTGTTTTGACTAGCGATTAGCTCGGCTGTGCTTGTGAATTTCTTTACTTGCGGGTATTTTTAAACACTGATTATTGTGTTTGGTTTCTGTTGAAGGTGCGAAGACCTTCGGATATTTACCCTGTGAATATTGCTGCTAAATCCTGTATTTAAAGGATTGGATTTTTGATAATAAATTCGCATTGCTCGTAAACAACTGTTTATTTTCTTTGTGATTGTTTTGCATAAAATCATCGAACCCGAATCTACGTAACAATATTAAAAACTTAGGATCAATAAATTTCCTTGATTGGATTTAATTTCAAATCGTATCCTTAAAAATCTCCCCCTCAAATTCGTTCTTTTTATTATCATGCTGTTCAATCTATTAATGGAGAACCTGTCATTTCCCTAAGAATTGGAAAACATCGGTGGTGGTCCCCATACTTAAACACACAATTCCGATTATTCTCGTCTTCAAAATGACCGTTCAATTTCGCTACTCAGTAGCTTGAGCAAAGCATACAAATTTGTTCTTTTGAATCGCCTTAATCAACTCTGCATAGCCAGGAATGTTATTATTCCTGAATAGCATGGCTTTGTCACACAGTGCTCCACAGTAACCCAGTTACTTAGAGTTACTGAGCTGATTCATCACGGCTTTTTTAAAATAACCTGGCCACGTTTATGTTTTTTGTGGACATAGCCAAAGCCTTTGACAAAATTTGGCATGATGACTGCTATCCAAGATTATGCGACCTGGAGTTTCGGACCAACTCATCAAAATTATACACTCCTACCTAAACTCCCATGAGTTTAGGGTAAGAGTTGAAAACAGTCTATCCACCCCGCGTCCAATTCTCAGTGGGGTACCATAAGAATCTTTATTAGGGCCCAAGTTCTTTAATTTATACATCAACGCCATTCCAAAGGCTGCCGAAGTCCACTTAGCGTTGTACGCGACATGCCTTTTTCACTCAAAACATTTATAACCGCAATGTTATTGAGCGGCTGCAAAATTATGTCATTCGACTCCAAACCTGGCTTAACGACTGAAAAATAAAGGTTAATGCATTTAAAAGCGCATACCTCCTCTTTACGAGACCGCGGTGTGCATCGGAAACCTTCCACATGTCAATATTTTTAATCAGCGTGTCCCCTGGGCTACTGAGTATAAGTACCTAGGGTTAATACTAGATGCTAAAGTAAACTTTGCTAAACATATCCGTTCCACCCACCAAAAGGCGGCTGGAATGAGAAGCACTCTAAACCGCTTGATTTCTCCCAAGAGCAAGCTCGCATTAAGGCACAAGGTTCTATTATACAAAGCCATTCTTCGCGCCCCATCATGCTGTACGCTTCTCCCCTTTGGACCGGGCGGCAGTTACTCACCTGAAAAGATTGCACACTTTTCAAAACATTCAACTGCGTAGAGCAACAAACGCACCTTGATTTATCGAGAACGAAGTCTTGCATAAAGATCTTAATGTTCCACTGCTTCTTGATTTCATCAAAAAACAATCAGAAAATTTCTTCAACCGGCTACCACATATTTCAAATGAATCTATCAGAGGAATCCCGGCTTACGACAATTCTATTCCTAGCTCTTCTAAGAGACCTAGAGCAGTTCTTAATCACTCGTATCAATACTCCCCAGCTCGGAAAAGGATGAGAATGTCTTGATACGAATTAAACAATTCTTATATATTTATATATACAGTCCCTGGCCAAATTATTAGACGCACTATAAGATTTTATGAAAAATATTAATTATCAAGTGATACTATACAGTTTTTTGAATTTATCAGATACAGTGTATGTTTTCTGGTTATCCATTTAATAATCTATTATTATCACAAATAAAACATCATCAATAAAGAAAAAATATGTATTTATTGACTCTTGAAAGAAAACAGGAACAAATATAATTAAATATTAATATTTTGTTCAGCCTCCTTTAGCTGTTATGAGAGCTTCAATTCTGCACGGCATGCTATCAATACAAGACTGTACTGTCTCCTGCATTTGAGGAGGATGATTCCACACGTGAATTATTCTTTCTAAGAGCAGCGTTTCATTTGTAATCACATCTTTAACCACTTATCTTTCCATTAACTCCCAAACGTTTTCGATTGGGTTCATATCAGGCTATTACCCACGCCAATACAACATAGGGATATTTTTTTTCTGCCAAAAAGCTTTGGTAGACCGAGTTGTATGGCAGGGAGCTCCATTTGCATAAAAATGCATGGCTCTCTATTTGAAAACTATTCTTCCAGCTGCGGAATCAAGCGATTTTGAAAGACATCTTTGTACTGGTCTTGCCGCATCATATCTTTAACCACGTACAGACGTCCAGGAACCCTTGCCGCTGATGACTGATCAAATCATTATTTTTGTAGAGTGTTTCACACTCTGAACAACACAGTCAGAATGAAACTTTTCTCCACGACGACGATGCGCAAACTGAGCTTTGTTCTGCAATATTTCAAATGTGCTTTTATCACTGAAGCAGACTTGTCAAAAATAAAAAAAATGATAAGTAAACATATTTGCTGTTCTTTCTGTAATCATAGAAAATGGTTAAACACTTTGTTTGTGAATAAATTATAACAACATACCGAGATCTTCAGAAGTCCACATCTTTATCACGCCACTGTTTGGCCCAATTCAGACGATTTGCTTTCATTGCAAGGGTTAACTTGGGCTTCCTGGCGGGGCCGGCAGGTCTTAAAATTTAAATCTTTTAATTTTCTTCGAACAGTGCGTCCAGATGCATTCACATTAATATCTTGGAGTTGCGATTTTATCATTTTTGTGGTAGCAAATCTGTTTTCAAGGCAAGTTTCTTTAAAGATCTTTCTGACCTTGAGGTGAAAATAGGCTTTCTGTCGCATTTTTTCTTTCTTTTTGGGCTCAATTCTTCCCCTGACTCAATTTTCTTCTTTATGCGTCGTACACTATCTTCAGAAACTTTCAACCTTCGTGATATTTCGCGGTTTGAAAACAATTTTGCATTCATAAGGGCCTTTGCTTCTGCTTTTCTTACATGGTGAAATATCACCTTTTTTACCCATGCTGAAAGTGTACAAAATGATTATTTAAACGCCGCACACGAAATAAACAAATAACTGTGTAATATAAAACTGCTAAATTAACAAACAAAGCACATTAACCCACAGAAACACGTCCGCATCTGAGGCATACATGAACGTGACTCGAGCAGGTTTAGACTTGTTTACGTTTGTGTAGAATCATTAACTTTGTGTTGTCAGCGTGAAAAATAAATACAAATACAAAATATATATAATAAATTTTCTCATTAAAATCCATTGGATCTATATGTTTAAATGTGAAAGTTTTGCATATAAACTTACATAAAACAATTAATTATTGAAAAACAGGAGTACATCTAATAATTTGGCCAAGGACTGTACATATAAAAATGAGCTTTATTGTTACACTAGTTGTTTTCGTTTGCAAGACTTCACTCACTCTAATTATTCCTCTCCCCGTGCCATGGAAGTTTTTGATCGCGTTTAGTTTGGCAACTTCACTCATCCTCATCATATTTCAAACTGCTTTACCTTTTCTTAGTTTCTTCCAAGTGGTTATTCAAAATTTCCTTTCAATAACCGCACTCAGTTACTTAAGAGGTAACGAGTAATGGACTTAAAAATAACATTACCTTAATCCTTGTTATTAAAGAAATTTATCCCTTCTCTCCTCGTTCCGTCGAGATGCGGCAGATGGTTGAAAGACGGGCTTTGCTGTCATGAAGATGTGACGTCATTTTCTCTTCGTTTTCCTATGAAAGCGAAACAGAAACTAAATCCACTAGGAGAGTGGTTTCTCACCACTGCTCCACCCCAGCGTTATTGCACTGCCTTCAAAGTGTACAACTATCTATTTTTATATGGAACTTCAACAAATTTTATTCTCTGTTCAACTTATTAGGATGAGTGGATGATAGAGCTTTCTCTAAGGTTCTGCGTAAATGTATAACCATTACCGTTGCCGAATTTTGAACTCGGACCACATTCACTTCAACCAGCAGCAGATAAAAGATGCCATCAGACATCTGAAAGCTATAAATCATTGAATCCTCATGAATATTTCAGAGATTTACACGATACTTTGCTTGAAAAGTTTTATCCTATAATTTTCCAGCAGAATTTTTATAAAGTACGAGAGCCAATGATTCCGCTGTCAAAACAAAACCAATTGCTTCTCGCGAAACAGTATTTTTCATTTTTCCGATTCTAGAAGGGATTTCATTGCATCATAAACAATCACAGGAATACAATTCTTTCAGTTATATATCTGATGAAGCATTCCGGTGCAGTGAAGGTTATAGTACAAATGTGTGTGAACAAGTTATACCTTCAAGTGAGTTTTCCTTTAATTGATTTCCTCGTCCAGCCTCTAATTGTAACCCTACAGACGATGGTAACTGTGTAATTCAGAATCATTTGTACAGCAGTAATGCGTGTGATATGAGATTAGACGAATGGGCTCCTCTCAACCATTCCAATGTTGATGAGGTTTTCACAATTCAAAGATTTTTGAAAGTAATAACAAGTATTTAAATAAGAATTTGTTGCACATGGATTTAAATGTTGGTTCGAGCACAGGTATAAATTTTGTAGAAAATAAAAAACAGTACACATTAGATGCAAATGAGTCTCTACGCAAAAGGCCATTTTTCCAGTTTTAAGACGCAAGAACATTAAATTGTGAGAAATATTCGCAGATGCCTGGGGATAAAGTTATCATCAATCAGCAAAAACAATTTCACGGGGAAGAAAGGAATTCAAAAATGGTTGAGTACTCTGAAAATACATGTCTGAAAACTGGTTTTATAATAAAGAAAGATTTATGTAAAGATATATTCGATAATTCTCCCAACGTATTTTCAGAAGGGAGAGACTTTAAGAGACATAAACAGTCACAGAAACAAATTAACCGTTTTAAGTGCAAAGAATGTCAAAAAACATTTTGTTCAAAAAGCAATCTTAAAGAACATAAACTTATACACGCAGGAATAAAACCTTTTAAGTGCGAAAAGTGTCTTCGGACATTTAGTCAAAAAAGCATACTGACGACTTATAAAAGCTAACACTCTGGAGAAAAGCCGTTTAAGTACGAAAAGTGTCATCAAACATTTAGTCAGAAAAACAATCTAATTCATCATTTTAATTTGCACACAGGAAAAAATTCATTTGAGTGTGAAGTATGTCATAGGACATATAGTGACAAAAGTAATCTTATGAAACATAAACGTACTGACACAGGAGAAAATCCATTTGAGTGTAAAGTATGTAATTAGACATTGAGTGACAAAATAATCTTACTAAACATAAATGTACTCCCACAGGAGAAAAGCCATTTGAGTCTGAAGTATGTAATTAGACATTTAGTGACAAAAGTAACTTCATTAAACATAAACGTATTCACACAGGAGAAAACAGGTGAAAGGCCATTTGAGTCTGAAGTATGTAATTAGACATTTAGTTACAAATGTAATCTTATTAAACATAAACGTACTCACACAGGAGAAAAACAATTTGAGTCTGAAGTATGTAATTAGACATTTAGAGAGTCACAAAAGTAATCTTATTAAACATAAACGTATTCACACAAAAGAAAAGCCATTTGAATGTGAAGAATGTAATTGGACACTTAGTGACAAAAATAATGTTACTAAAAATAAACGTACTCACACTGGAGTAAACCGATTAGGTGCGAAAAGTGTCATCAGACATTTAGTCTCAAAGAAGCAATCTAATTCACCATATTACTTTGCACACGAGGGAGAAGACCTTTGTGGGAGAAGAATGTCATCGGACATTTTCAATGACATTTTATTTAAAAAGGCAAACGTGTTTTAGCCTGGATCTAAGCCGTTCGGGAGCTCGAAATCCATTTTTTTTTAAGTGATACCTTAAAACAAATTGCATTTAATAAAACTGCACTCTTTAATTCCGATTGGATATTCTTTTGCTTTGAATGTAAAAATTGCATTAATTTTCAATTTTGGATGATAGTTTTTTTTTTCAATTTGACTTTACACATATCAATATCAATATTGCTATTTGTCAATGTTGCATAAAATGTAGAAAATATTATTCTAATTTGTAATTAAATATTTTTTAAAGCATTTTCCCCCTAATGTTGTCGAAATTCCACATGCATCCACATACTTTAATTGATCTTTATGACTTAATTGTTTTAGACTTAAGTAAATCTGATTTATCTTGGTAATCTGTGTGTGTACTGTGTGTTTTGTATTGTGTATTTCCCAGCACATATTTACGTCACTCTATAGCCAAATTTTCGCATCACAAATTCCACTATGATATGTAACATGCAAGTAATAAACACACCATATAAAGGTTAACAGATTAAAAAACTTGAAAAAGAAGGGTTCTTTATACAAAGGTTAATCAGATACAAATTTATTGATAAAAAACAGGAGTCCGTATAATAATTGTAGAAATAATGTGGGACAGCAAAAAAAAAGGAAAATAAGCAACATAGGGGAACAGAATGACTTCATTTGGAATCTTTATCATGTGAATTCATATAGCAAAAGCATTGGGCTAGAAAAAAAAAGGAAGTAGAAAAGGAAAGAGGAAGTCTAGTTTAAGTCAATATCAACCCATTTTTCAAAAGTACTTTTGAAATTCAAAATCGTTTCTTCAAATAAAACATAAGAATAAGAATCCTTCTGTATTATTGTTCTTTTTTGCTCATAATCAGTAGCGCGCACAGAAATTTTTCAAGGGGAGGAATCAGAGTCGAAAGTCCCCCATTCTTATATCATTCTTCTTTTGATTTTGTCGATTTTCGGGAACGGTAAAAAAACTAATTATTGAATAAATAATTAGCATTAATTAATAAAATTAATCAATAATAAAAATACTTAATAAAATTTTACGTTCTATATACATAGAATTATAGTAAATCGGGAAAAAATCAAGGGCTTTGGGGGAATCCGGACCACTAAGACTCCCTTGTGTGCGCCACTGCTCATAATAATTCAATTTGCTTACGGCAATGCTAATATGAAAATACATAATGTGTTTAGTACTAACATAAAAAAGGTTATTGTGAA